>BGPR01011305.1:0-25867 GCA_013235015.1 Araneus ventricosus
AGATCTAAATGTCTTGTCTGAGTTATGGAGATGTAACCACTTTAATACAGTCGAAAGTTAGGATTTAACCTTTAGATTACGGGATAGACATTAAAATCAATCGCCCCTCCGTGCCCTGGTATCCAGGCAATTTTAATGACAGCCGCTGCAATAGCTGAAGTACTGAAGCCGGTGTCCTAGTAGTAGCCACCACTGGCCACGGCCCGATGTCTCCCGACGGAGGTACGTACTATCACTGGAGGAAGGATTCAATCTCCTCATTACTAAGTGTTGACAAGTCACGGAGTGTTTGGTGCGCATCAAGAGAGACTATTCGGCAAAGAAGGAGGCTGTTCATGTGGTGAACAACTTGAGACTATTGAACACATTTTATTAAAATGTAAAATTTGGGAAAAAGAAAGAGACGATTGGCCAAAAAGCTGGCTTCAAAAAGATATTTCCGACTCTGTATTTTATTCGCCCCTCAAAAAAGGCGATATTGACATCCTTAAAAAGCTCATGTCTTCACGTTTGACTTCCTGAGTTGGAATGGAGCTCTTCCTGCGTTTCTTTTGTTTTATTTGATATATTATAATTATTTTATTTGTTATTAAGTGGCGGTGAAAACTCAGACCTACACGAACCTTTCTGTGGTACTGGAGAAGGAGTTGGCTGCATTGGTGCTGAGTGGGCTACGTTCACAAAATTCCGTACGGCTTCGGCCATATCGGAGGAGCTTCTGTATTTGGTACATGTAGGATATTACCGGTAAAGAATAATTTAATCACTGTATAAAGAAGGATGTAAGAGCTAGATTCATTTTTTTGGCGATAGATGGAGCCAGAGTTCTGCTCTGTACGAACTATGAGCAGCGCCCTCTTTTCTCCTAACGAAACCAGACTGCACGCTGAGAGCAGCGCAGCACACCGCAGGCAGCCGTCATGTTAACATATCTCTCAATCCCTCTGTTATAAATCAGATCAGTCTTGGCGCAGTTAAGCCGCCGATCTTCCCACTATGGTAACTATGTCCCGTCTAACTTTCCTTATGGCTCTCTAATCTGTAAATCTCTAATACCGTAATATTCTTAACCCGTAACATCTATCCTCATTAATCTGGCTGAACCTAGTAAACATGACTTAATTAGCTATGATTAGCTATGACATGTAAATTAGCTATTTTCTCGTTAACTTTCTATGTATATATCTTCCCCCCCCCTATAAATTCTCCCTATAGTATTTAAATATATGTTTTTGTATTTAACTTGAAGTCTACTAATTTATTTTATGTAATATTTTGTTCTAAATTTAATCAGATAAAAACCCTTAAATCCCCTAGACATAAACCCGACCAACTTACTTCTTAAAGGTAACCCTTCCGTGGGCATTTTGTTTAATTGAACGGAATCCCACATACATACATCCCCTCATTACTGTACCCCCAGGAGAAGCAAGAACCCTCTGACTTATCACGTGGCTTCTCACCCACGTACTTGTGGTGCCCCCGGGGGAGAGGTTATGGGATAGCAGAAATTTAAAACAACCTACAGGATGTCTGTCTAAAAGTATTCAAAAGTAATAGTTTATAATAACTTAACTACTCATTAGAATTGAAAATAAAAAGAATATTTCATTAGAGAGAAGAAAATTTTTAAATATCAATCAAGTTCGATGTGCCCACTTTTTGTAGTACGACTAATGTCTGAACAGTAATCCAGTTCCCGCCATATGTTCCGTAGCATATCAGAATTTATTAGATGAATTGCTTGAATGATATTCATCTTGAAGCTACCCACAGTTTCAATTCTTTGTTGATACAAAACGGATTTCACGAATCTCTCTCGCGACCAACAGTCTCATCCGTCACCACAGATTTAGGATGTTTGTCGGTTTGTGATATTATAGTTCCTGTCTGTCTTAAAGCCCTATCCCATCGGCGAATGGATTTCGATGTTAGGGGATTCCATTCTGTTCGTACACACCGCTGAGCAGACGTCACAGATTTCACACGTTAGTCGCCATGATATACGTCTGAGGTTCGAACCCTCTATCTAATCAGATGACTCCTTCTCTGCCATCTCTCAACTACAGTAGAGGAAGGATCATTTAAATAGAATTAATCGTATTGGTATGAATCGTATTTGATTCATTGGACGATTAACGTGTTAAATTCAGCAAACCAGAGCACACACTGCACCTTTTGCTGTGGCGTCCACATCTTAATGAATTCTTACGAAATTTTCGGAAGGCGATTTTCGTTTCATCACCAATTTTTGACCATTATACTACTGGACTGCACCCAAATATTCTCGAAGGGGATTCCAATACATGGAGAACTCTATAATGGAGCATTCACGATCACGCCGTTCCACTCCATCGCTCCAAAACCCTTCGTTAATGCAAAAATCGGATAAAAATTGGTGTAGATCGGGAGAAAGTTTGGATATCCAATGTTTTTCGCATTCCATTCGGCGTATTGGGTCAGAAAAGTGAAATACGATACGGAATGGAAGGTTGCTCTCTCTAAAAAGCGAAAACCACCCGTGGGTGGGAGTTAGTCAGGAAAAATCAGAGCAAGGAAGACACGTTTTGAAAGCGGAGGGAGGAGGAGTAGGCACAATAGCCCTAGGGGATCGGAGTACCCGTAGGTTATGGATTTGCGGTTGGCTCGGTCCGACTCGTGAATGACACCCCTAAATGAATGGCCTGAAAATTGGAAGACGGACTGGCTTCTTGCTTCAAATGGACTGGAGCGCTCGTGTAGTGAATATCCAGCTTATTACATACTAATGAGTAATTCAGAATTATAAGCTATTACTTCTGGATGCTTTTAGCTCGAACAGCCTGTATAACGTTCTTTAGAGACCCGGACAAAGAAATAGGAAAGTGCTTTTCACTCTTTTTAAATTATAATACAAAGCGATGCCCATACTCTTGCCTATTTCGACCGCTTATACGGTTAATATTCTTTTCCTCTCTCGCTTGAAATAAATTCTCCTACCGCAAATAGGATAATTTAGCAAAAGCAAAAGCTTCCCTCTGGAGATTAGAGGAAAAACAGATTAGTTCCACAAGAGAAACGAAATCCTAATCATTTAGTGGTGTACTGAAGTATTTTTTCTTGGGTACAGAGTACTGGTACACTGATAATCTTTTGCCGGGCTCAAGTTCATTACCTGAAGATGATGTTACATAATCTTTATTTTTCTGTTAAGAATTATCCTGCTTTGTCGTAATCACATCCTTTGTATAAAGACGCATGAAAATTATTGCATCCGATTACGGTTTCTTCTTCAACATTAGTTAAGACGATCATAAAAACGCCATATTTAGAATAACAATTTGGTAGCACAGTCGACAGAACAATAGAGCCGAGAAGAATTTGTTTTAATTCAAAGGAATGAATGGGTCTAGACTCGAAACAAACGGTTCATTTGTTTCAATAAATCAGCCGTTGACTAACTAAGTTAGGACTTCTTATAATTAATGTTTATTTCTTGTTCCTTAGTAACATAATCCAGTTGCTTACTTAAGTTCTTTTATGTAGTGCTCCTGAAGTTAATTTTTAAACGAAATTCAATTATGAAATTGTAATTAGATGAACGTTTATCATTGTCTTTATATTTTTTGTGATGGACGAGCTCGTATGTAGATGCATTAAAATAATATAATTTTCTTTTCAGTTTAACGAATTAGCTTATAAGGTACTTCCACGAGCTTGAACGGAATTGTTCAAAAGATATCGGTCATCCGAAAAAAAATTATATTGTTTATAGATCTTCAATATCAACCTTCTTCGAAAAAGACTTTCAGTGTATTTTATTAATTATAGAATGTATTAAAAATCTGAATGCCAGCTCTAGGCATTGAATACTTGTATTAAAAATCTTAATGCCAGTTCAAGACATTCAATACTTGCATTAAAAATCTGAGTGCCAGTTCAAGGCATTCAATACTTGTATTCAAAATCTGAGTGCCAGTTCAAGGCATTCAATATTATTTGATTGAAAATTATAGCGATTAATTAATGTCATGAATTCTGTTATTTCTAAACTTTTGTTATTAAACCCTTAGCACTCGAGGTGAATATTTCCTGTTAAGGTGCATTTTTAAAAGGACCAGAAAGGTGTGCGCAATTTAGTAACCAAATGCCTAATACACACTCGGGGATTATGTTGGCGCATGACATTCTCAAATTTGCGCAATGTAATTGATTTTAAAATTTCATTTGTCGCTGACAGAGGAACTTTCTACTCGGGCGCGTATTTAATTTTTATTATAGATAGATGGAAAAAAAGTGATTAACTACGAACTTCATTTTTTGCATTTGGCGCTTTGTAAAAACGACCAAGATGCCTGTGTTTCCATTGTCTTTACTTTTCGTCTGTTCTCATAGCTCGATTTCGTTTTTCATTATTTTCATTTTTAGTTATTGCTTTTATTTACATGCACATTTGCCATTTCGTCCTGTGAAAATACTAATATCTACATGAGAACCATTTTGTGACGTATCTTAAAACTTTGAGCGGCAGTATATTATAACGCTGGTTTAAGAATGTAGCCAATAACCAACTTTCAAGGAAAAAGATTAAATTAATAATAAAACATATTCCTGAATATGAATTCCTGTTTAAACCAGACACATAGTGTCATCAACTAAATGTTCCGGACCTAACAACTAATTATTTTAGCATGTTCTGAATAAGACTGACGCAGTGAGACATCTTGAACAGTAGAACTGCTTTTACGTTATATGCTATTCATTTTTTATTGATATTTCTCATTTTTAATTCTGTACATGTCTGGAAATTGTAAATAGTTTTGTTAATTTTGTTTTTCAATAAACTAGTTCGGGCGTTTGGTTGTGGGGGGAGTCGGCTCTGGTGTTCGTGCTTTATCCATCTTGTGCCCATTTAAAACCGATGAGGTGACTCTAGTAGTCATAGGTATCGGGGGTTCAAGGTAGCATTAAGTCAGATGACGCGAAAACCACTCGAGGCAGCATTCCTGTCTCCCAGCTTTCACGTCGCACCAACCTGAAGACGATTATCCATTAAAGGTAAATTCTTCGCGCAACAGGTCCACAAACAGGATAGATATTAAAAGGAGTTGGGCGTCAAGACCGTGATTGTCTCATTCCTAAACCGAGACTTAGTACCAGGGTGTGAAATTGGATGTATTTCATTAACCCCTTAACTTGTTTGTTTTCTCCAGTGTCCAATTAGATAACTTCTATTTTGGGAATGTGTTGTAATTTTAATTCAATTGAGAACCTAGTGGACAGTTGGAATGGTTATGGACTCTACGTAATTTTTGTACCGAATTCTAACGTCTATGAATGAATCTGATTTAGTTTAAATTATGCATAGGAAAATTTGAAACTATGATAAGAAATTGTGTGTACGTAGATTTAGCCTTTTTCTTGTGATGCATGTTTAGGTTTTAATTTGTGGTTTCCTGTATATACAGTGGCGCAAACAATTACGGATACACTTGTTTTCTGCGTAAATTAACAATTTGTATAATGAATAATGCGCAAAAAATATTATTATAAGAAAACGTTTTGCAGAGGCATTAAACTATGGACATTTTACTTTGTCTATACACAAAATAAAAAAGAATTAATTGAAAATCATATTAATATACAGCTTTAAAACTTTATTAGACAAATTTTGCGGTCAAAAAATTGAGAATACACTTATGAAAAATATATTTAACTACCATTAAATATTTTCCACTTGGTTGCTATTTTAATAAATTTTGCGTAATCTTATCTTGCGTAAGTTTTTCAACGATCATTTTTGTGTGATGAAGTTTGTTAGATGGCCAAACTTTTAAATGGAAAATGGCTCATCGAAGAGAAACCAGTATTGATGTAAGGAAATTCGTATTAAGATTATTTAAAAAGGGAAAATCTTATCGTGAAATAGCTAAAATTGTTGTAGAAGCCACACGTGTGTCCAGAAAATCATTGGAAAATTTAAAAGTGATGGATTGATTGAAAATAAAAGTGGAAGAGGAAGGATATGTATTCTGAGTAATGTTGCAAGAAGGAAAATTTTGAAAGAAATCAAGATTGATCCTAAAGTAAGTGCAGTCAAACTTGCTGCAGAAACCTCTCAAATCATTGGCAGAAGTGTGAGTGCTGAAACTTTGTGAAATTTAAGTATACAAGCTGGCTATAAAAGTCGAGTTGCTAGAAATAAACCGTTCATCAGATTGCAAAATCAGAAAAAGCGTTTGGAGTTTGCAAAAACTCATCAATTGAAGACCAATAACTTTTGGAATAAAGTTATATTTAGTGATGAAAGTAAATTCAACATTTTCGGCAGTGACGGCCGTCGCACCGTATGGAGAAAGTCCAAAACCGCTTTGGATCCAAAAAAATTTACGTCCTACAGTGAAACATGGTGGTGGCTCCGTCATGGCTTGGGGTTGCATGGCTTCAACCGGGGTAGGAAACTTAGTTTTTATAGATGGCATTATGAACCATATGGTTTTCTTGGATATACTTCAAAACAATCTAAAAGAAAATGCTAAAAATTTGGGTTTAGACGAAAATTTCATATTTCAGCACGACAACGACCCCAAACACACGGCACGTAACGTCGAAATATGGTGTCTTTTTCATTGTAAACAGCGGTTACACACACCACCACAGTCCCTCGACATCAATGTCATAGAAAATCTGTGGGCCACACTCGAAACAGCGATCCAAAAACACAAAATTAGAAACAAAGTTCATTTAAAACAAGTGTTGCAAGAAGAATGGAGTAAAATAAATCTTCAGAAGCCATCAAAAAGTTGGTAGAATCGGTACCACGACGTTTGGAGAACATTATAAAAGCCAAAGGACATGCAACTAAATATTGACACTTTCTTTGTATATGAGATATTACAAAAATTTCATTGGTGTATTCTCAATGTTTTGAGGTAAAAATCTACATATGTTTATTTAAAATGCTTCTGAAACTTTTCATTTTAGAACTTTTTCGTTGATTGTTCTTTATTTTTACTTTAAATTAGACCATTTGTTATGTATAAAAATAAAAACATGTTTGAACTTCTTGGTAATGTGTTATTTATATTGAAACTTGGATTTATCAAGTAAAAGTAAGGTGTTTCTCAATTGTTTGAACCACTGTATATATTTTCCTTATGATTGTATTTTAATTTATGTTATTTAGTAATTAATCAAGATTTTGTGTTTAAGAAAGTTTGAAAGTGCGTATAGGAATTTGAAATTGTGAGATACTGTGTTGGTTATTTTAACATATTTTCCTTTGAAGCAGTGTACTTTGTGAATAAATTTTGTACTCGAATTTGCTGTCGTCCTTCGGAACTGTCAGTGGCTCGATATTTGTATGTCCGTAAGGACAGGTCAAATTACTAGTTATAAGTTTAAAATTGCGATAATTCGATGCAGGTACGGAGTATTGGCAAACCATTTAGAGGGTTAATTGTTTATGTAATAGTTACTGAAAGTGTTTATAAATTTTTAGGACACCCTTTATTTAAACCCTATTAAATCCCCGCAGAGAAAAATTTTCTATCAATAAGCCTTTGACCTCCTTTCGAGCAATGCTCTTTTAAGATCTCATCTAAACGTTTGGCGCTGTCGAAAGTTTCTTTTCTTTATTTCGAGAAATTCTAAGTTATTCCAGGGGTGCGTTTATGATTTCGTCCGCCTCACAAACGATAATAGTGGGCGGTAAATGATCTCGCAAATATTTCATCCCCGTCTTACTGTTTACAGAGTCCATGCCATTTCTCCAAAGTGAGATGACTTTTCAGTCCGTTGCACAAGCGCGCTTCAGTAAGCGCTTTATAGGGATCAACGATCCATTTAGAATATGAAATGATTAGATGGGGACGTTTATCGTATACTTAGCATATAAATTGATCAAATTTTATAGTGTTTTTGCCGGGTATTAATACAGTTTCTTGATGTTTTTAAGATCACTTTCTAACGATAACAAAAGAAAGGCATCAGAAAATGTGCTACAAGCTTATGAAGTTAGATGAGCGCGAAAGAATTAATATTTTTAAGTGACTATAGAAATAAAAGTATTCATTTATAATAATTAAGACACTAATAAAATTGCTACTTTATTATCCACTTATTTATGTGAAAGTTCTAATTTTTTTGAAAAGGAAACGTTTTTAGCTCTGAATATGATTTTAACATAAGAATTACTCCTCATATCTAGTTTTGAAATTTGTCATCTTCTCTAAACCATTTTTAGATGTTCCAGAAGATATTTTAGACAGCTATCTAAATCCTGTTGGATTGATCCTAACTTAGAAAATGAGAATGCTGCCTGATGAATCCGGCAACAAACAAAAATAAGCGGAACTTCAGAAGTTTGTATTAAACGGAACCTCATTCCTTTATTTACCAGATACGAAACATATTTCGAATACACGAAGTGTCGGAAATACCGAATTCAGAACTATGTGTATTAGAATCTGTAGTTTATAAATAATTATTTTGGAAATGGAAATAACTATTTGAACAGTTTTGCTTTACTCTTAGTGAAATAGAGCGCCAATTTCTTGTCCGATTCATAGAAAGTAACAAATCGGAAGCGAGTTTTTAACTGAATCATTCGAAACGTACGCACATTTCATTTTCTGAAAAGCTTTTAAAATCATATGGCAAATAAGCACATGGAATGAATTTATAGTTTTGAAAGCAAAGTTATAGAAATTGAGATTAGAGACAATGGAAGAAAAGTTAAATTGAATGTCTTTCGCATTTCCATTGAACTTAACGGAACATAACAGTATTTGAAAGTATCAGTATCTGAAAGTATCAGTATCTGAAAGTAGCAGTATCTGAAAGTAGCAGTATCTGAAAGTAGCAGTATCTGAAAGTGTCAGCATTTAAAAGTATCATTATTTGAAAGTATCAGTATCTGAAAGTATCAATATTTGAAAGTATCAATATTTAAAAGTATCGGTATTTGAAAGTATCAGTTAAAAATAAGATATTAAATGCGGTGGTTTCTTTTATAGACAACGTTTCTCTTCTCGGGTGTTTTGAAGTGTCTAAACTAAATTTGAAAAAGAAAACGAAGCAGATAAATATAGATGAACAAATCATCGCTCAACAAGCAACACCACCTATCTCAATTCTTCGAAATTTCAAAAAAGAAGAAACAAACCGAATTTTTCGCAACCAATAACGAATATTTCTGAATTCTTTTAACATTTGATATAAATACGAGACCGCATGTTCCTACCAGATGTGAAAAAAATTCAGAAATATTCGTTATTGGTTGAAAAATTCGGCATTTTCTTCGTCTTTGAAATTTAAAAAAATTGAGACAGGTGGTGTTGCTTGTTAAACGACGAAATTTACAAGGATTCATAATTATGTATGCTAGATGTTTTGTGAATGTACGTTATCACTCGGAATCTTCTCCATGCTAACAACTGATTTTAGAAAATTACAAATTTTTATGTTAAAAGTTCTCGAAATAAATTATTTTGATTTCAAGAACTTTTAATTTTGATATTTCATAAAATTTTTGATTTGAAAGTATAAAGAATGTTACTCAAATTGTTTAGAAATATCTTTTTAAATGGTTTTGAATAAGAACGCAGAAGAAATGGTTGAAAATCATCTTGATTATTTTTTTACCTACATTGTTGATGCTAGTTGAAGTATAATATTCTGTTATCAAGTAAGATTATTATACTTTAAATAGAAAATCGCCCGTCATGGTATGTTGGGTGATTTGGTGCAAATTGACTCTTCATTCGAGAGATTTCCCGTCAAATCTGACGTGTTTAAATAGATATATATGCGAGAGAAATGTTTAACATTGATTGAAAACAAATAAAATAAACATATGTATTATGACAGGAATTTTTTTTTATTTACATATTTCTTTGTTCAAAAAACCTCTTGGTAAACAACATTCCGTGTGAAGCATTTTTCGTTGTTTAACAATTTTCCTTGTACTTCAGATGTCTTTGTGTAAATTTTAACGTTGCCAAAAAATATTATCAAATTATATCATCACGATTGCACTAAATAATTAGATGCATCGTGGCGTTCAAACTATATCACGCGCATGATATACCACTGACGTAAATTACTACTTTCTATTTAAAAACGGAAATTAATTTGAAATATTTGATTAATATAATTTAAAATTTGTCGGGAACTATTGTTCATAGCGAGATAAATTTTATATCAATGGATATAAAATTTTATTTCACTATTTTAGAGCTATTAAATTTGAAATTAGAAGACAATTACTCTGTTAAATTTAAAATTACTAAAATTTAAGTTCTCTAACAATGAAATAATGCTTTTTAACGTCTCGCAGTGCTATGGCGCGAGTTATATTGTTGGTGACATCAGAGCGTTACCGAGAAACCTGTGCTATTATATTATTAATGCATTTAATGATCGCCATGTAAAAAAAAGAATTCTTACCTAGCATCATAATCTCCCATAGTACTACTCCAAATGACCACCTGAAATATATAAATACATCTTTTACCAATATGAAAGCAGAATCAATGAATTATTACAAAATGTATACACAGATAAATTTAAATAGCTCACAACCCTATGTAGTGACATTAGTGATAAAAGGAATTTTTTTAAATAGACTATTCAAGAGATGCTACATTCGCATGTCAAATGTAACTGTGCATGCTATCTAACATCCAACTGCAGGACACTTACTTTTTCCTCCTGCGAAATGAGCAATGAGTTCCAAAATTAAATTCGCGAAGAGCATTTGGCGTGAATCATGCCAACAGGATTTGACTTCATTTGTTCAAAACAGACTGAACTACCCTCTACCACGTGACTTTCTGACTTTCCATCAAGTCCGCACTTGTTCTTCCAGATGGCGTTTCGGCTTACCTCGAAACTGAAACTAAAACTCTTGCTGTGAAACTGAAACTTACGCCATTACTGTACTCTTCCAATCCTTTGCTTCTAGCTTCATGTACCTGTGTTAGTTCTGTGTTGTGATTTAGATGTAATTCAGTCAATATAATGCTTTTTTCTATTTGAAGCATGATTCAGCGTGTCTTATTCCGTCGTGTGTGATTCAATCTAATGGATTAACAAAGTTTATTGCAGATTCGGCGCAAGCTCTCCCCGGGTCGACAGAAAAGGTAGGATCTTTTTGATGTTCAATTTGCTTTGAATAAATTCTTACCAATTCTGAATAAAAATAAGATTAATTTCTTGACATCATTAATAATTGAAGTTAGTTTAAAAGTATGTGAAATCGGTTTACAAAGGCAGGATTTGCAGAATTCAGGTTTATTTTGTAATAATAATTAGATTTTAAAAATATCGATTTCTTTGCATACATTTTTATTTAACTTATTTCATGCTTGTAATTGATTTCGTAATCAATTTTACACCCACTTCCTTACTTGCTAGGAAGTTTTGACATTTAGTGCAATTGTGTATTCTTTATGACAAACAGTATTTTAATATTTTCAGAAGTTAATTGTCAGTTAATCAGTTCATTTAATTTAATTTCGATTGCTTACTTTCCCAAGGTGCTCTTTGTAAAACTTAAAAACCAACAAGTACTCTTTGCAAAATAGTCAATTCTCATATAAGTGAAGTAAAAGTAAATAAAATTATAAAATTCATAAAATATCTCGCTGCGCCTTACTATGGAAGGCGAGGCTTCCCAATTTATTGTGGCGTACTCTTTGGGAACCATTGCGTTACAGTACTCATTTCAATACATAAGTAAAAAATATTCGCAAATAATGTGACAAAATATTGTTAAAAGCATGTTTATGAACTATACACTTTTAATATCGAACCAAAAAATACTACTATTACTAATTATTAAAATTTTAAAGTTATATAATTCACGGATTTTATGCTTCTAAAGAAGAACCAAGAATTGTTATTAATAGTAATTACATTTTTTTGAACTGTCAACTTTCTTCAAAAGAAATTAATCGATTCTGAATTACCTACTGTCTTTAGATATTTAAATTCGTATTAATTTCTGAAATACTGAATTAGTATATCGTAAAGATCTTAAAAACTGTTCTTATTATATCAACTTTCTGAAAATTTTACTCTCAAAAATCTACCCAAAACTCAAATACTATAAATAATACATTTGTGATAATCAATATCTTAATTTTATGCTTCTTCATTTAGATAAATAAAAGGCATCAGTGATGAATGTGACAAAATTTGTGGAACAAACAGAAAATAATTGACGATTCAGAAGAGTTTCTCGTAACCACAGACACGTAAACAGTTTTTTTTCGTATTTATCCTTCACAAGAATAATCCAGATAAGAGCGGGTTATAATAATTCAACAAAAAGACAACATGATAATCAAATAGCTTCACTGGAACGTGAGCGGAATTAATTATTCTTCTGGTAAGGAGCAACGTCTGCAGTTTGGTGTTTCGAGATAAAGCTTTTGTTTTCTCAGATTTAAACGGAAGAAACTCATAAAAAACGTTAAATACGAGTAACCGATAATGTATTCTTAGAATCGTTTACAATGCTTCGATAACTGTCAACATTTGTGAATAATTTTAATCGCGTTTTGGTGGCAATAAAGTGCCAGAAAAAGACCGTAAAGCTGTCCAATAAATCAATATTTTTTGGAGGAGAATTTCTAAGGAAATTTGTTTCTAAAACTATATTATCACAGTAAATCAGGTATTTGCCTTTGCATAGATAGAATGTATATACTTGTAACGGAAGCTGTGGCTTGGATTTATTTTTTAATTTCGATTGTTTTTCTTTTCAAGCTGCATTTTCATTCTGCAAGAAAATAATATTGTTTAGCAACGGATTCGGAAACCCTCCGCGCTTTTGCGCATGCGCCGGGCGGAGTTGTTTCATCAAAATAGGGGGAAAGTGAAGAATGGAAGGGCGATGTTTACATTTTACTGAGCGTGATCTAACAAAGAACTCCGGAAATGCGCTCATATGACTCATTGCCTGACACCCCTTTCCTATGTAAAGTCATCCCAAAGTGGTAGTCTCGGAATCCGTTGCTGAACAGTAAAATGACTGATTTATTTCTCTTAAAATTATTCTGCGTCACTTTTCTGAAGGAATTCCTTCTTTATTTTCGTCGCTTTGTATAACGAAAAACTACATGCAGTTGAAGCCCCATATGTCGAACTTCCGTACATCGAAAATCTTTATATATCGAACTTTTGCAGGAATCTTGGATTTTCAATAGAAAAGTAGTTTCTATATATCGAATAAAATTTCTATATATCGATCAAAAATTTTCCCATAAAAATGGTATACAGATTGTTGTCAAATAGCGGCTATGAAAGAATATAAGTTAAATAAGAAAAAAATATTGCTGCTATTCAAATATTGCTGCAATTGAAATTCACAGAAGACCGGTAGGTTGTTTATGAATAAACAAACAAAAAAATACTTTCCCGTGAATTACACGTTATTCTTAGGAAAATAATTTGCAAAAAACCTAACTTGGAACGACTTTTACGAATTCAGTATAGCTTTAAGTTTCTTACTATGAACATGACATCTAAACGGAAAACTTTAAGGAGGAAATCTTGTTAAAGCAGTTCAGCTTCATAAGAAAGTAGAAAGCGGAAAAAATATATCCAAAAATAAAGACAAATTTGGATTTTTTTTGAACGAAACATCTATTTTTGTAACATCTATAAAAATAGTACATTTTAAGCGAAATACATATCTATTTTTGTAAATTTTTAAAAATAAATTTCCTTGATATTTTAATTTTTACTCTTCTTTAATTCTAAAAAATTAACTAAGCATAGTCATTATTTTGTTTTCAACAAAAAAATGATAAAAATTTTGCAATAAGTATTTCTGCATAAGTACTTTTATATATCGATTTTTTCCAGGAATCAGTTTAATATATAGAGGTCTCACTGTAATTAATCATCTATACAATGGTGATGAACCGTGTCTCATGACACTGGATTTGAAATTCCGCTCCTCCAAACAACACCAGTCAAAGGTTGATTAACCCTGACAGTTTTCACGTACACCAGTCCAGTCAATACAGACGGTAACCGAGTCGGTAATGCATTCTATAATTCTTATCTCTATATAAAGTGTAGACTTTTTCGCGTATACCAGGCCAGTGAATACGGACGGTAACTGAGTCGGTAATGCATTCTATAATTCTTATCTCTACGTAAAAGTGTAGACTTCTGACTATTAAGAGATTTAACTTGTGCACACGAAAATAATAGATAGGGAAAGAATAAGTAGTACAAAAAATATTATATTTATGATTAAACTTTTGATATGTGTAGTTTAGTTTAGTTATTTTAACGTCCCGTTTTGAAGCAACACGAGGGTTATTTGGGGACGGACTTCGTCTTTTGAACCGCGGTCAGATGACGAGGACGCCACTCAGGCTGATGCCCCTCTCATATAATCAAACTTCCCCACCGCACCAGCGGGAGGACGTTTGGCCACTATGTATGATTTGAGGTGGAACGGGCCCCATACGCGGTGGATCTTTGGTGGCATTGGGGTTCGAACCTGGAACCTTCTAGCCCCGATGTCGAGGCTTAATCACTAAGCCACCGTGTCCCCTTATGATATGTGTGAAAAAGTATCTTATGATTTTAGATTCTGAAATCCATTTTCATTAAGGTATGCAATTGTGTTCTGGACGAAGGTTTTGAATTTATAAAATGCTTCTGCAATTTTTCATAAAATAGATTTTAAAAAAACCACTTACAAAGCAATAATATAGCAGTTGAGAACAAAAAGCACTTTAACACTAAACGTACCGAGACTTTACTGATACATTGAAACTGGCATTGAAAAACGGACATTTGACCGGTCGCAGTAGATTTAGTTTTAAAAACAGGAAAAAACCTTGGTATTTTTGGTTAAAAAGAAGTACAAAATAAAAAAATTCAAATTTAGAAGTTCAACAAACAATTAGTTCAAAATTTTGCAGATAATTTAAGTAACAATGACATAGTTTCTGAACTAAGAAATAAGTTGTAATTATACCCAATCTTTAAATACAGGTGTCCCTCTGATAAATAACATGAAATTCTCACCTTTTTTTAACATTATGAAACATTAATTTGCTTTTTGAATTAACATATTGCTCATTTTTTAGTTCAAGAACAATATATCGTATTGAGAAATTATTATGCAAAATGTCAAGTAAAATTAAGCTTTGAATGTATAGATATCAAGGATTATCATCTCACAAATATTCATTCACTTAAAGATAGTTATTCTATACCAGTAATTATACTACTTTCATTTTATTTAATACGTAGAAAAGTTAGGAATTCTAAATAAATGTTATGTGCTCTGTTATTAACAAAAGCAAAAAAGATAACTATTGAGATCTAAAAGCACACATTTAAACGTATGAGCAAGATGCATTTACTTTTAAGAATTAAGACTCCTAATAATACTATTAACCCATTAAATGCCGTTGTCCCCTTTTGGGGCACTAATTTTCTAATTATTTTGACCTAAAAAGTGCAATTTTCAGCTTTGATTGTTGCATCTTAATGTTGAGCTGACTGTTATAAAAAAATTTAAAAAAATCCAATAAAATATCATCTGTTAAAATCCAATAAAAATCATTTTTCTAATTAAAAAGATAATTATAATTAAAAGTTAATTGAACAGTTAAACTTAAAAATTTCGAAAATAAAGTTTTCTTTCATGTTATTTCATTCAAGTTGCTATATTATTGTATTTTCCTTTTGAAAAATTGAAATCACAGAGTTTTAGCAGATAAGTGGTTAGCGATGCGCAAGGTTATTTAAAACCAATATCGAAAATATATTTCATTTCAACATCAAATGTTTGAAACATTTTCATCAAAAAATGATTCAAACAAACATTTTCTTATCAAATGTTTAGCAATAAATTATTGTTCTTTAATCGTATTTTTTCGTAATTAGTCATTTTTAGTTAAATAATGACATAATTAGCTCTTTCTATTTAAATAGGAACGAAATAAGTCATTTTTATATAAAATTAATCCGACACTCCTTTAAATGTTCTTTTTAAAAAAAATAAACATGAATATAAGCATATGAATTTAATTTTTTGTTTTGTTTATATACGTAATAATATTGTATTTCGCAATCTTGATTTATTACTTTTTTATCGTATTTCTTTACTTATTCGTATGTGTTTAGGGAATCGATATTTTTGCTGGAAACATTATAATATAGGGGGGAAAATGCTACATTTCTTAAAGATAAAAATGCAAATACATAAATAAATAAAAGCGCCTTAGAAAATCATAATAAAGCTATTTATTTTCTTCTGCACGTAATTTTAAGAGATTTAAAAACCGGCGAAAGATTTTATGTGAACGCTTTTTATTTCCCTTTGGAACGATAAACTATGAATTTCAATAACATAGCTTTTCATAACTGCTTCGGCATAAAATGCTGAAAAATGTAACAATCGTTGCACATTAATTTAATTAGTGGGGTGCTAAAACATTTTGAAACATTTTATATAATATAAAACACAAATTCTCATTTAAGAATTTTGAGAAATATTTGTATTTCAAGAATTATTCTTTTTTAAGTACAAATGAATTTTTTATTTGAGCGCGCTTATTTTTTTTCGAGGAGACGAAGCTTAAAATTTGATTGAAAAAAATTATTATATGTTTTTAGTTACCTTAAATTGTTTCATGTTCGAAAAGTTCTGCAATCGATTTTTTAATCACTTCCTGATTTTCTGAAATTCTATTCATTTGTATATTCTCGAAGAAAATAAATAATATTTTCAGAACGCAATTATCAATTAATTGACTAATTTAAATTAACTTTGGATTCTATTCCAGTGGCATCCTTTTATAGTGAATTTGAGAACAAATGGATGATAAGATTCCATAATATTTATAATAAGACTTCGGTAATATTAATGAAAAGTAGAAAATAATAAAATAAAAGAATAATTTTTAGTACAATTTAAAAGTATGTCTTTAAAAACTTTGTTATTAAATTTAATTTAAAAATTCCCTTTTAACTAATGAGAAGTTACGCATTGCTGTTACTTTCTGTAAGAGGATGTATTTCTTATCAGCAATGCATAAAACGTCGGCGTTCTATAGAATACCTAGGCATTTATAGAAGGCCGGGCGTTTTTAAGCTTAGTATGAAATATGAGAATTATTATATACTTTCCTTAGGCATTATGTATGTATACTTAGGCATTCTATAGAATCATAAATGCGATGTAGACAAAGTATGAAAAAAGATCATGATAAGGCTTGCATTCCTCAAAAATACAAATGTTATTTTGAAAAAATAATAAGATTGCCTTTAAAACTTTTAATTCAAAATACGTAAAGAAAAATGAAATTTGTACAGAACAAAATTTATGTCTTTCGTATTAAAGAAAATAAAATAAATATTCTTCTACATCAGGATAAGAAATAATTTTATTTTGAATTGCACTTAATTTTATTTCTTATAAAATTTAATAGACGATGTATTTCATTTTCTGCCAGTTTGTCATTTGGCATTCTGTAGAATGCTTAGGAAATGTGTGAAATGTTAATCGTTTATACACTGTTGGCCAGTTTTCGGCATTCTATAGAATGCCGGCTTTCATGCATTGCCGGTCACATATTCAACGAAATTTTATCATATTTTTACATAAACTTTCTTCAAGAAATGCGCGGTAGCCTCGTTGCACTCAGCTTAGGCACAAAACGGTAGCCGGTTTAAAACTCTATTCTCCCGTTTTACTTGAAATACGTCAGAATTAAATTATCTTCCGATAGTGTTATAAAGAAGGGAGAAAAAATTGCTCGCTTCCAAACAATGCATTTACGTTCTTACGAAGATATAGCAATCACATGGGGCATCTAGTTTGGGGCCTGAGTTCTAATCTAGAGTTTTTGGTAGTGAGAGCTATTGTATTTTTAGTGGCTGTGATATCACTTATATTCGAAGAGAAAGAAGCACTTCAGTTTATTTGTCAGTTGCAGCTGGGGATAAGACATTTTCCTACTGTGATGTTTCTAATTAATCATTGAGAACATATGATGTTTTGACGCGAAAACGTCTTTCCGCTCGTTACAGTGATAGTCGGTCGAACTTTCTTGTGTGACAAAATACCATCAGATTTGAATCGATAATAACTACGAGACTAATAATGCGACAAGAATGGTTGATCCCACAACGGATGGACCATATCTGTAAAAGTTTGTTGAATAGTATTTGTTTTGCCTGTGACGTCATCGTACCAGTGTGGGCGCATGCGCGTGATATTTATAACATTACATAAATCTAATTCATAAGTGTAGCGTGAAAACGTTAGAAGGATGATTCTGGTGTCATTTTAAAGAGCTTGAGGAGTATTACTAAGGTCCAAAGTGAGATATTTAGTAGAATATAGGTTACAATCGGTATTAAATTGAAAATTTCAAACTCCGCATGTTTTTTGATTATAACATGCAGAGTTTTCTTTCGAATTGTACGAAACTTACAGAATACTTGACAATACGTAAAGGAAACATTGTATTAAAAATTGAATTCAAAAAATAGAATATTACGGGAAATATGAGAATTTGTAGTAAATAATGTTTTACTGCGCCTACGCGAAATGTAGTTCTTTATACTGCCAACAGATGGCTCCATCTAAAGTTACTCTAGATAAAACACAAGAAAGGCTCAGTTTGGTTCCGCGCCGTAGATTTTTCGTGCAAACGTCGGGATAAAATCATAAAACAAGTGTTTCGTATTAATATGTAATTTAATTATCAATCTCTTTAATACAATATTTACACAGAGTAATATAATGGTTACAGAATAAATAAATCACAAGTTTATCGCATGTAGCAAGGGTCTGTGGTAGTTTGTGACTTATCTATTTTGTAACCATTATACTACTCTGCGTAAATATTGTATTAAAGAGATTTATAATTAAATTACATATTAATACGAAACACTTGTTTTAGGATTTTATCCCGACGTTTTCATGAAAAATCTACGGCACGGACCTGAATTGCGCCCTTCTTATGTCCCCCCCTCCCGTTTTTATGCTGAGATACAAAGGCGAATTTGGCGTAAAGTTGTTTTAAGGCCCTTCCCCTACCCAATATTGTAAATTCCCCTTAGGGTTAGCACTGCGATCTACGACGAATAGAGTTTGAGGTCTTCATAAACTTAAATCTTGTTTCTTTTTGCCTTTGTTAGTCTTTGAGTTTTACATGTCCGGTCTAAACAATGCACGAAGAAAACGGTTCGAGGAACATAGAGCAAAACTTAACAGGATTGTTTCGTTGAATAAAAATTTCCACGAGTATTTGAATTTTTTTCTATAAACTGAAGTCAGAATTCATCGTCGGTAGGAATATCATAAAAACATTCCCCCTGATTTTCAAGTTTTTTTTTTAGTGTTCATTATGTTTAGAACCAACTTTGTGGAGTAGCTTTTTGAAGCGTTGAAAAATTTGGAAACTTTTAGAGAAAGACTTGTTTATCTTTTCTACCTTGTCGACAAATTTTTACAAAAATTATCCATTCCATACATCTGAAAAGCTTTCATATTTTTCGGGAACAAATTCTGAATACTGATTTTTCTCTATCGCGCGCTAAAATTAAGTATCTAGATCAGGGGTGGCGAACCTTTATGCATCAACGTGCCATTTTTTCTAAAAAAATGTTTAATGAGGTCATAGACGTGCCGTCAAATAATTTTGACTTCGTGAATATTGGGAAAATAATAATACTAAATACTATCAACTCAAAACTCTACTACAAAAAAACATTTTGCAATGTCTCAGTTATATGCGTAATTCAAATTAAAGTAACATTAGTGTGACTTCTGTTGTTGCAGATTAGATGACAAATAACTTATATTAGGGTTGTAAGATCTTACTTTTAGCAGAATGCATGCTGAACTGGAGTCATCTGTCAAACGGTTTCTAAACGAGGCTTTAATTTTATTCATCTCTGAAAGTATTGACTCGCAGGCATAGGTAGATGAAAATATGGTTAAAATAGCACGAGCCAGCTTCTTCAAACAGTTTTAATGCGTCTGGTAACGAATTCCATGTTTCCAAAATTTTGTTATTGGCATTTTTACTTATATTGCTTGTCAATCTTTCTGTTTCAATTAGTTCCAACTCTTACCTTGTTTCAATAAATTGTTGAATCCATGTTGAACTAGACTGGAAATCAATCAGCTGCATTTCAAATTCTTCAATTTCCAACCAATCGAATTGGGACAAGTTCAGTTTATCAAATGAAGTCACATCAGGGTACATAATAAACTTGAGTGTTTCCGATAATTCTTTGAACTGAGAAAACCTCGCTGAAAATTTATTGATTGAAGAATCAATTACTGAAATAAATTCTTCAGTGACTGTTTCTTCAACTGGTTTCCCGTGTATATCTAAATCGTTAATATTCTTTTTCAAGTTTGGAAAATACTTGTAGTTTCTTGTAATAATATCGTTCCTGAAAACATGCAGTTTAGCGTCAAAAGCGCGAATGAGATCTATCATGACAATTTTTTTATTTGTGCCTTGAAGCTTCACGTTCAATTCATTGACACGTTGGCAGATGTCTGTAAAAAACATCAATTTTGAAAGCCACATAACATCCAACAACTGTGGGTATTGTTCAATTTTCCCCTCATTTTACAGAAACAGTCTGATTTCTTCCAAGCAATCAACAAATCTTTGAAGTATGTTCCCGCGGCTCAACCAGCGAACATTATTATGCATCAGTAAGCCATTATACACCGAGTTGACTTCATCCAACAAAGCATCAAACTTTCGCTTATTTAAAGCCTGCGACGAAATGAGGTTGACTATTTTTGTGACTACCGCCATTACATTATCAAGAGATGTTCAATGGTTCGTTCGTAATATGCTTCATAGTGAACTTTGTGATCGGTGGCGTGCCCAAAATATTGTGTCGCGTGCCATTGGTTCGCCATCCCTGATCTAGATAGTAGCGATGTGTATTTTGTTTTTCTTACTTGCTCCAAAAGTAGTTCTCCTACTTGCTTTCATGAAATGTTCATTAATATTCATTTATGTGCTGAGAAATTACTTCTCCTTTTGAAAAATATATTAAAAATGAGTTTTTTAAACGTAAATGTGTGAAATTAAAAGTAGTTTTTTCGAATTTAATAAACACGTTTTTTTTTTCATTTCATTTAGTATAGAAGCTTCGTATTTTATTTATGCACAGTTCAGCTAATTAAGGTTATTTATATTTTTAACATACATAAAATTCATCAGAAATTATCACATCAAAAGCTTTTGCCGGGAGTATATATTTTTTGAAAATGTCATCTATACGGGCGTTTTGAATATCCGTGAAAAGTTAGTATTGCTTTGAAATTGTATTTAAAACATTCATTTTTATGACTGTTGAATTCACATCTTAACTGTTTTCACATTTCGGGAAACCAGGATTGTTACATGATGTTGTAAATTTTCGTTAGCTTTTCCAATCTTTTAGAATTGGGATTATTACAAAAATTAAACGCTTTTTCAGTTGAATTTATTCTTACATTTTGTAATAGAGTGGACGGAAAAATTCGTTATTTCTGCTTTATTAATCTGTCTAAATAATTCCATTCCCTAAAAAACTCCTTTTTTTACTCCTTCAAGTTTTTTTTTTCGAATATACATGGCGCCATGGGATTAGTGTTTTTTTAAAAATTTGCTGCTTGTTTTTTTAAAAAGAAAATTAGTGTGGGATTGTGATAACGTGAGGACATTTTTTTCTCTTTTTTCACTATTCTGGGCATGGGGTAAGTTTATTTTCATGATGGCTACTTTTAAAAGCCAGATAGCTGATATTTTTAAATCAATCTTATAAGCGTTTTTATGTTTGTGTTTAGTTTTCCTCTTTCTTTTGAAATAATGCTTTTTGATGTACAGATCTCCTTTGTCTGTTGTTGGGAAGTTTTGGGCTCAGAGAATCTATATTTGGAGTAATGCAAGCTTCTTACGGAAAAACTCCCAATTATTATTTCGAATAAAGTCCTTAGCCCTTGAAAAAATGGACTAGAATGGATTTCTTGTTTGTTTTTTCGATTCCCTCTGAGTTTTTCTTTGTTTTTTGGCTTTCCTTGAATGATATTGAGTTCCATTGTTCCTTGTTTTTTGATTGTAACATTGTTTAAATTTTATTATCTAAATTTTATTGTTTATAAAAAAATTTGTTGTTTTTGTTTAAAGTTTTAAGTTAAAAGTTTTATTTTAAAAATTTATCATAATTTTTCTAGTTGATTGTTTTTAAGCTTAATTATTTCTGACTCATTTTCAATTTCAAGAAATCTATACTTGCATACAATGCTACACTTTATTTTGCTAACATACCCAATTCCTTAGTATTTGGGATAAAGTACTGAAGAAAGTTAATGATTTTAAGATGAATATATTTGTAAATTTGGTAGTAAGACGAATTAATGCCTTTTCCGGTTTTTCTTAAATTCTGCACCTAATTTTGTTATTTTCTCCCTTTTTTTTACTTAAATTTGGAATAACATTTTTTTATTAATTCTTATTATGAATAAAGCTACAAAAAGTTTGAATTGACGAAAATAATAATAATATATATAGTTACTTTTCTGTTTAAAAAAAGACAATGCTATCCTAAGCATATTTTCCGTCGAATATATAGTTGGTCAGCATAATTTGCAATTTAAAACAACTTTCATTTTTTGCTACAAGCAGAAAAAACTTTCTGTTTGATTGTGGAGATTCTGGGATCCGAAAACCCTTTCAATAGACGTTTTTTTTCAAACCATACTTCGTATTCATAGTAGGTTAGTAGAATTCATGAAACTATGCATGAGGACATTTATCATGCAAATTCCAAAGCTGATTCACCGGTATGAGATTCTAAAAGCCTTCAGACAAGCCGTATGCTGATAAATTGCACCTAAACTCTAAGGGAACATTTTTCGAAAATTCATTATGCGTTGGAAGAAGACATTTGTGCAACGTATTACGGTTGGTTCAGTTTTGAGCGACAAAATATAAATACTCGCAGATAGTTTTCAATAACGAACTTGATAACCACGAAACGGCAATTGATTCTTTGTGATAACTACGTCATGATCATCATTTGATTGTGACTATCTGTCAAGATTCATTCGATCGATCGATGATCGATCGATGTTCAAAGATGATTGATCACTGATTGTGATAATTAACGATACGATTCTGAAAAGCAAAAATGTTTGTGAATTTAAAATTATCAAGTTACTAGTCTATACATAATTTTTTTCCGTGAACCGCATTAAAACCTTAAGTCTTGTGCCCATCATATTGACGTGCATCGAATTATCGCATTTTTAGGCTTTTAAACTAAAATTTAATCATTAATTAGCTTTACAATTTGACACAAAAATTAAGTAAAATCCATAAGTACCTATCTCAAGTATTCTATCAAGTATTCAAGTGCCTTCTTAGATGAATAAAAACTACGACCCATTTCCAAAACAGGAGGGGTCATCTTATTACATAGCAAAAAAAAAATGCGATCCTTAAGGGTTTAAACAGACTTTTTTTGGTACATTTGCGTGTGATAAATTCTTTGCTGATCATGTAGTAATCAATGAAGGGTTCGCTTCCCATTTCATTTATTTCTACATTACTGATTCTTCTCTGTTGTTTTCATGGCATGTCACTGCCATAAAAAACCCTGTATTTTCTCTATATTTACCCTAGTTAATAACTTTTTTTCTTATTTGAGAAAGCTAATTTCTGCTGAATAGAAATACTTTAGCCAGTAGGATGTAATACAGATAATGTTCGTTGCAGGACACGGGCCTTTCCCCTCATACCTTCTTCGCTTCAATCTTCGAACACATGACAACTGCTCGTGCGGAGGAAAAGGAGATCAATTCACTGTGCCACAAAATGTCCGTTTACCCTCTCCTGGCATTTCCAAACTCCAACAATGTCACTTAAACTACAGTGGTTGAAAAACATTCTCACGAACATCTTATCAAGAACCTAATGCGTTTCATATGTGATGAGAACAATCTCATTGTAGGGGATAATAATTGAGCACTCATCCACCCAGACTGACACACACTTCCGGCTACTTATGATTTTTTCCCCCTCTAAGTATTTTTTCTACTTTGTATTGTTTTCTATGTTGTTCTGTCCAGTGTATGTTTCTTTTTCATTTTCATTTGTTCTTGTACCTGTTACTTGTTTTTGTCCCTTCTTAAAAAATAAAATTCACCTCCATCCATCCAAACCGGAAAGGAGCCAAATGGCTGTAAACACGGGGATGCAGGTGGTGTAATGTAATGTAATGAATAGAAATACTTTAAAAGGAGAATTTTGCAAACCTCAGTATTAAAGATTCACTTTGAATTTTAACAAAAGTTCGCAGCATTTAGACTAGTTTACCATATTTATTTGCATGAAGAGCCACGCAACAGCGCAGTTACTTTTTAAGAACAAAGGAGTTATGAACGTAGTGATTTCCTTCATATTTTATACGATGAATGGTAACTTATCTTCATAAAAAAATGTGTATAACAAAGGGCTACAAATGTTAGCTAATATAATGCCTCGCCAATCTCCAATTCTCGAGTAAATCAAAATATTTATTATCTTAAGTTAAGCTTGAAATAAAATAAAAGAGGTTCAAATATATTGTGTTGCATCTTTAAAGTTTAAATTTTTGGTGAATATATTTTCTTCTCAAATAAGAGTATGATTATTTTCACATGAAACCCTCACGATTTTGTTACTTTGTATACAACTGATGTCCGAATATTCTTATCAGGAACAAAGTAGTTCCAAAAATATCCTAAGCCGAATCGATTTCACTTGTTCATGGTACACGACTAAATACTTAATTAAACTAGTGAACCAAGAGGAAAGATAATGAATACATATTTTGGAGAATAAAATTTTAAAAGTCTATTATGGAATGCCGATTACAGTTGAGTAATTTTCATAAATTTTACAGGAGACAGATAATTAACAGCAATTGATAGGTAGATAACTCTTATCTTATTATAAAACTGTGATCCTAAGGGCTTAGAAGCGAGATTGGGAATTACGATAAGTAGATTGATCTGGAGTGTTTGTTTCATAGGCTAAGAATTTAAGCTGCAAAGGCATTCTGTAACCTTTATATGTAGGTGGGACAAAATGATTGCCTAAACGTAAAAGTGTTATCTTTTGTTAATAGCTTTTTGCCTTTGGGTTGTTTACAAATCGTGCAACTAGGATTTTAGAATTTCAGTCTTTAATATAATGAGTTTTAATATAAGTAATCAAATGTCTCTCATTAGATAGTTATCAAGAAAAATTTACAATACTGTGTTTTAACCACATTATATATTCAAAAATCTGCATTTTTTAAAAAATAATCGTTTATTCATTTTTTTATAAATAACCGAGACAGACAAAACAAATATCGTTTAAAACGTTTTTCAATGAACATTGCACATTTTGGAAACCTCATAGTTTTGATTACTTTTGGTTCATTTTACCAGTATGTAGATTGGATAATACGAACTCCTAACTTTTTTCATTGCTGTTTTAATAGTAGTATCACATGAGAAAAGAATAAGAAAATTTATACGGGAAGTAACTGATTAGTATAGCTCAAAATTATCGTTTATTTACTTTATAATGAGATTGACAAAATAAATATCAATTAACGTTAATGAAAATCAGAATTGAAATTATAGCTTTTGATTACGTTCATTTTTTGTCAGGTAGATTGATAATATGAACTTCCTGGGTCTTGGAAATTTTAATCGTCAGTAGCGTTCACGCTGAAGTCACCAAAATCTTCAAAAAACCGCCATTGGCCCATACCGAATCTTCGCCACCGGGATTTTGAAGACGGTGACTCATGCGGACAGCTTTACTCGACAAGCCAAAAAATTTCAAAA
>BGPR01011305.1:25892-49174 GCA_013235015.1 Araneus ventricosus
ACTCTTAACTTTTTTGAAAATTTTTTAACTATCAGTAAGCTGTCCACGCTGAAGTCACCAAATCTTCAAAATCAGTGACGAATCTGGGGGGGGGGGTACTATGGGGCCAGTGGTATTACTGTATGGGGCTGCAGCCTCCTCCAGAGCTAAATCAAAATTCTTGATTTGAAAGAAAAAATCACTACTACTGTTTGTTCTTAATTTCTTTTTTCATAAATCGTGGCAAAATTGCTTTCTGGCTTGATGGGCTCGAAAATCTTTTCGCTTTTGTATTTATTTTGTATTTGCATCGCTACAAGTCGAAAACGTTTTTCCGGCTAGTTATTTCTCTGTGTTTGTATTAAATTATCGAAAGTATTGTAGTGTCCTTTGTGATTTGTATTGTCAGGTGAGTAAAGTTAAAGTGTTTCGACTTACATAAGCCATGAGATCACGACGATACAAAAATGTTATGACCTCAGCCTCCCCCAGACCAAAATCCTTGATTTATTTCAAATCACTACTACTGTTTGTTCTTAATTTCCTTTTTTTAATAAACTGTGGCAACATTGCTTTCTGGCTTGACGGGCTCGAAAATTTTTCCGCTTTTGTATTTATTCCACTCGTTTTTGTAGCGCTACAAGTCAAGAATGTTTTCAGGCTAGTTATTTCATTGTGTTTTTATTAAATTATCGAAAGTATTGTAGTGTCCTGTAACTTCTGGGCCTACGTCGAGGTCAAGTTAACTTCACGGCATATGTAGAGGTGAGATTTACTGAGATAGTCGCCGAGTCGAGAGGTACGTAGAACGATTGACACTTAAGTGTTTCATATTGTCTAGTACAATACTACACTACTCAGCTTCTCAACCCATCATGCCTGATTCCACAAATATATCAGAAGTACTCCATTGTGAGAAACACAGAATTGGTGACACAGTCAAAGAATGACTACTACCTAAGAAATTTAATATAGAACAACAACTAAATTAAAATCCTAAATTAAATCACAACATCATTAAACACGCTAGCTGTGAGACGATACAAAAAGAAGAGAGTGAGCAGAAGTAATCATCGTCTTTTTTTTAAGTACTCCTACAGGTTGCTCGCTGTTGGTTGATAGGCGACATCACAAAGAGGGCGGATCCGATCTGCATGCAATTACAACCCCAAATACTGCCAGATGCCGCGATGTTGCCACAGTCCTTCGTGATTTTTATTGTCAGGTGAGTAAAGTTAAAGTGTTTTGACTTACATAAGCCATGAGATAACGACGATACGAAAATTGTATTTCCTCAGCCTCCCCGAGACCAAAATCCCGGATTCGCCACTGTTCAAAATCAAGATAAATTCGACTTCAAATTTGTTGATTTCCTCGTTTCAGACCACCATAAGTCAAACAGAAAACCACTTTCGGAATGATATTTGTTTGAATGAGTGTATGAGAACAACAATATTCAAAAATCGGGCGAGATGATTTATGACATTTCGTCCTCTTAGTGACGATGCATGACTAGTGAAAATATTCATATTGTTTTTCTTTCGTTTAAACCTTCAACCGCGGACTACTTTAAAAGTTCTTTCTGGGTGATTCTGTAATAATAATTCATTTTAATCAGTCTGTAATATTGTAGTAGATGAAATTGTTTACAGTACTCGTAACGCGATATAGGCGATGCTCAAGACGAAAGAAATGTAACATTCCAGCGGGCGCGCTTACGCAAATTTTACGACAAATCGTGAGTCATATTAAATATATATATAGTGTTATTTTACAAAAATAAATGTAACTTTTATTTATGCTATCTGTATTCATTAATCTAACAGTAAACAAAGATTTTATAAATAAAATTGCACTTAAATATATAAAATAACGATATAAATATGTAAGACGATGCACAATTCAAGTATCTCTTACAAACGCGCGTCAGCTGGAAGGTTAATATTTTTTCCCCCTTTATTTCTCAACTTGGTCTGTTTGATCATTATGACGACTAGAAAATCACCCGTCATGGTATGACGGGTGCAAATTGCCTCTTCATTCGAAGATTTCCCGTTAAATTTGACGTGTTTAAATAGATATATATGAGAGATAAATGGTTAACATTGATTGAAAACAAATAAAATAAACATCTGTTTTACGACAGGTAATATTTTTTTTATTTATATATTTCTTTATTGAAAAACCTTCTTGGTAAACAACATTCCGTGTGAAGTATTTTTCGTTGTTTAACAATTTTATTATAATTCAATAACCATGAAATTCTCAGCTTGTCAAATGTAAGTCAAAAATTAAAATTTCAAAGGAATTCTTTTTAGAAATTCTAATCTAAACAAAGCACTTCTCTGCTTGTCAAACGTTGTCAAAAATATTATCAAATTATATCATCACGATTGCAATAAATAATCAGATACATCGTGGCGTCCAAACTATATCACGCGCATGATATAACCTGACGTAATTTACTACTTTAATTAAAAAACGGAAATTAATTTGAAATATGATTAATATAATTTAAAATTTCTCGGGAACTATTGCTCATAGCGAGATACATTTTATATCAATCGATAGAACATTTTATTTAACTATTTTAGAACTATTAAATTTGAAATTAGAACGACAATTGCTCTTTTAAATTTAAAATTACTGAAATTTGTGTTCTCTAACAATGAAATAATGCTGTGTGACGTCTCGCGGTGCTATGGCGCGAATTTTATTGTTGGTAACGTCAGAACGTTACCGGATCAGTGAGAGACAGATCTGGGCTATTATATTAGTAATTATAATTTGATGAAATATTATAAACTTACACGTCACTTCTTGATGTGTAGATTTGGTCTTCCAATGATTCAATGGCCATCCATTTCACTGGGACGCGACCCTGGAATAAAAACATGCATAAAATAAATGCATAATAAAACTTTAGGAGTAATCGCAGCTGAAATATCTTTAAAGTAATCAGTGAGAAACCATCAAATTTGCTATGCTTATCATTTTGCTCTTCCATGTAATGAATTTATTTATTGGTAATAAGCTTGGAAATGATTTTAAAGTGTTTTTGACGATAACGATGAAGTTTCAAAATTTTTTTTCGCTTTAAATTTGGAAAACTTGATTGTTTATATTATATTTAGACAATGGAATTTCAAAATTTCTTCTTTCCCTTTCAGCTTAGTAGAATAGATCGTTGCAGACGAGGAAGTTTATTTTTTACTAAGAATTTGAAATATCCTAATTGTGTAATGCAAATTGTTCTACATCATTTTCTAACGATTGATTAATTAAAAAATTATTTTACAAATGAAATAAATAATTCATAGAAAAATGTTTTGCTATATCTGCCAATATAGCAGAGGTAGAGAATTCGCAATTTCATAAGATACTACTACAAAAATCGTTCCGGTGTGTGTACGGTGGAAACAGTCCAACATGCAAATAATGGAGAATAACACTTTATTCTCGAAAATTCCGGAAAACACGAAGCGCAGGTAACAGGAAAAACAGCACTTGCACAGATTAGTAACACTAACAGACAGCAATTCACTAATAAGAACACCAACAGCACTTTCAATACCGCTCGGCGTCTAACAAACAACTTACTAGCTCGAACAGCGGATAAAACTCCAAACAGAGAGTCCAAAGACACCAAAGCGATCCCAGTCGATCAACACAATCAAATTCTGGGAGCACGGTCTATTTATAGGCTACACGACAGGCCGTGACGTCACATGGAATCATCTGCATAAATCCGGAACTCCGCCCCTAATAGAGATATCAAGAAAATTCCAGTACTTTTGAGATCCCACAACTCGTCGCCAAACTTGCCCCCAAGAAGCCAAAATGGTAGCCAAGTTTGCGTCAAGGTCGGGGGGTCGATAGTTCCATAGCCCTGGAATTCCCATACGTACCTCTGTAGAACTCTTTTCCCAACCATAAGACTAACATTGCTGGGAAGCGACTTTCCATGTTCGTAACAATACGTTTAAGTACACCTGTCATTTAATAACTATCTGCATGCTATGTTACATTGGCTGTGTCATCACGACCTCTTCCAGGATTCTAAAATATAGTTGGGTCGGAGCATTTGACGTGTATCAAGTAAATTAATTCAAAAACATCGAAAAATATGATGAAAATGCAGTCTTTTCTCTAGTTTACAGTGCAGCCTTTGCAGGATTTGTAATGCCAAGATGTGATAAATCTGTGTTAAGGGGAGAGGAACCCCTATTCCGACAATGTTAAATTAGCCATTTCGATGTACCTTTTCTCAAAATTTGTCATAGATTCATGCTTGAAAATTTTTTATACAAGTAAAGGACACCTTTCTCATTATACTGACATGAGCTTTTTTAGAAAAGCTCAAAAATTTATTTTTTAGAAAATTTTTAGTCAAAATAGTGCAAAATTTCTCTCTGACTAATTAAATATTTTGTAAATTTATTAAAAATTAACCAATAGCTCATGTCATTATAATGAGAATGGTGTAATCTACCTGCATAAAAAATTTCAAATATACATCTGTAACAGATTTTGTGGCAAGGTACATCGAAATGGCCAAGTTAACATTGTCGGAATAGGGGTTCCGACTCCCCTGAAATAGGCGATTGTCTAAAAGTAATAATTTGCTAATAATCCAGCCCATTTTCAAGAAAAAGCTCCATTTTTAAAAAATGCTAATCTGTTCATCCTTGATGAATTAGCATGAATAAGATATCGTTACATGTTGCAGCGTTACGTACATCGATTACTATGAAGCGATGATTAGTTTAAAAATAATTACTGAAGTTAAAAAAAATATAAAAGAGCGAATAAAATTCTTTTCTTTTCAAGAATGAAAAATTATATTACAATAATTCACTATCACTAGAATAAATAAATTTTTCTTAGAATACGTATTATTCTTGAATGGAAATTTTAATCATGTTTGCTCCTGCAGGGAACATGTAAAATTCTACAATGCGAGTTTTAAGAAATTTCATTACAATAAAAGAAATTCTTTCGTCCGAAAATTTTGAAATGTAAAATAACAAGGAAGAAAAAAATGTTCTAAGCATTATACTTCGTAATGAACTATGCTTTTTATAGGATTTACATAGAATTTTAAAATGAAACTTACTTTTGTTCTCTTGAGATAGGCGTCTCCTTCATATATGTCCCTGGAGAGGCCAAAATCAGAGATTTTAACTACTCTGTGTTTGGCCAGTAGTACGTTCCTTGTAGCCAAATCTCTATGAACGAGCTGCAAAAGTGAAAAAGATCTTAAAAAATCAAGAATAGATAATAAATGTATGCAAAAGGAATTTTTCAAACTGAGTAGCTCTCAATCAAAAATTGTTAAACACACACAAAAAAAACACATTTTAAAGGGCATTTTTCAAAGAATAATTTACAGGGAACTTTTTACGGGTTATGTGTCTGAAGCGTACGTAAACAGAGGTCAATTAAAAAGCCAGACATATATACCACAAGGCTTCTTAAACTAGTTATAATGACCCCATAAGGTTTCGTGAGGAACAATATTGGGTCTCGGAGCCCTATTAGCACAAGATGCCCTACAATATTCATACGATATCCTTACAATATTTTGCGGCATTCATGATATCGTAGCAACATCGTAGAGATATTGTAAAAGAATGTGCTAATAGGGAGGGCTTCACAACTTACTCCCTTTTCAAATTATTTCAGATTATATAGATTATTACTTTCAGTTCAATTCGTTAAGAAAATCACTTTGACTTAAAACATTTCACTAAAGTTTTATTTAACAAACTTTATATATTATTTATTATATTTATTTTATTAATATTCAACAACTTAAATTTTTAAATTTATATTCCGATTTCGGGTTGTGACCAAACATTACAAAATAAAATTGCACCTCCAAGATTTTTTCTCACCTAAAAATGGGTAGGAAGGGGAAAAGTTTAAAAACCCATGAATTACGGAAAAACATATGCATTTTACAGGCATAAACCTTTACATGTTGTTGTTCATTTCTCCACAGTGTGAGCAAAATCAAACAAGAAAATAAGAAACGTAGCCTCAAGATTCAGATTCCACAGAAATATTACCACCATTAATTAGTTTGGATGAAGCCAGATTTTTAAAGTTTAGTTCCGCGAAGATCCCATTTTGAAACAGAACGCGGAGTGTTTTGAGAGAGGTCTCGCAGTTTTGATTTATGGTTAGATAAACAGGACGGAATTTGATCCTCTACTCTTGTTTTGAAACTGCCCTGTCATACTGTGAGAACGTTTGACCTTCGAGTCCATGTGATTTTTTCTACAGACGAAGAACTTGTTGAAAGTGGGACATTCACCAGTGATCCACTCCATTTTTTTTGGAACACAGTATGCCAAACCCCTTCGTCAATGTAAGAAACTGATGAAAATTGGTGTATACTGAGGAAAAAAGTTGGAATTCCATCTTATTTGGATTTTCATTTGGTCCTCTAGGTACCCATAAAACTGAAATACGATAGCTGGTTAGGGAACCGAGCCTTTCTCATAAAAGCTAAAACCACAAAATGGCTGAGGTGGAGAGTGAGGGGAATTCATTCTTGGGAAATCAGGGCGGGGGACTAATTTTGAAAGCGGGGGGGGGAGAGAGAGAAGGCGCTGCGCGGTAGTTTAGGGCAGTGATGCGCAAACTATTTTCATTTCCACCCCCCTCACTTTGTGTAAACTTTTTTTCGCGACCACATTCTTTGAAGAAAAGTCTTATATTTTTTATCGTCAAATAAATTTCTTTGAATTTAGTGACCCACAAAATTTTCTCGCGACACCCAGAGGGGTCGAGGCCCACGGTTTGCACACCATTGGCGTAGGGAATTCGGGTTGCTTGTATGTGAAATGACCTAACACATTTTCTGGGCTGAAAATGGAAACGGTCTTCTAAGTAACACTATAAATGGATTGGAGCAGATCGACGGTGAATGTCCAGCTTAAGGGAAAACCATTCTCAAATTCCGAAGAAGTGTAGCGACGAAAGCTCTAGAGGAGGTGGCAGACGGCGGGTTGCAATCCGCATTTACATCTTTATACGAACGATGACAAAAAAAACCCTGATAGTTACACAGGGAAGTTACTGCGAAGGAAGTACCAAATAAACAAGTTCTATCTATATTTATTCTTCCGTAATAAAATAAGTTCAAAAACTTTGCGAATGTAGTAGTATGATGAATCTTTGATTAAATAAGATTTCGAATCTAGAACCCTTCAATCACGAATGGATGGAAGCCAAATTATTAATTGTCCGGACATTTGACAGGACATCCACTGACGCCTCTGTCAAACTCTTAGAGAAACACTAAGCTTTTAACGCGCTACAAGAAAGAGTGGCTCACGTTCATCGAATTTTTTTCCCGTGTATATGTTACTGTGAAAGACCGAAATTGGAGAATGTCGACTTTCACCGGTGAATGTCGACACATGTCATAAACATTCACCGGAGATTATCAACATTCACAGACCGGAGAAACTGACATTCACCGGAGAATATCGACATTTGCCAGATATCGATCTTTCACAGTAACATATACATATGGTTACAAAAACCTGAAAGCAAGCAGGCATGTTGAAAGAACTTCGAAAGTTTCTTTTGCAATTTTTTTGAAAAAAACAGGTTACTTTGTTCTGAAATTATAACATACATAAACAGCAAATACAGTTATTTAGATTCTCCTATCTTTATTCTGAATATTAATACAGTTCCAAAGCAATACGGCTATCGTCGGGTCATACACACTTCAGAGCTGCTACGGAAAGATAATTTAAGAAAGGCAAAAAGAAATTCGAAAAAAAACCCGGCTTTCATCCATCACTTTTGTTACGCTCCGTAGCTGGTAAAGAAACATTATTTCATGTTCTGTATAAACTTAAAATCAGTCACCCGACAGTCTAATCACGTTAAAATAAGACATGTAAATGATTTACAACTTTTTTGCGCGTCAACCGAAAGATGATTAATCATTCATATAAAGCAGAAATTCTGCTGTTGTGAAAATAATTTTGACGCAATCTCCTTTCTGCACTTTTCATCGCCGTCACAATCTTACAAACTTGGATAAAATCAGAATGAGGCAAAAATATTTTTAATTTAAATGTGGGTAGAAATTATTACTTAATTTTCTTGCATAAATTGCTTTAAAGACATTAAATGTCATTTAAAGACGTGAAAAGGGAAATCCTCAAATTCAAAAAATAGCTATAATCTTATGTTGGCTGTAATAAACTTGTGGGAAATTGAATATTCCAGAGGATAATCAAAATAGGGAAAACCAGTATTGCAAGCATAAATAATGAAATCTAGCAATGCTCTAAGAATCAAAATGAAGAAATTTCAATTAACCATTTGCGGACAGGTACGGCTTACAGTGTACGCCACAGTTTACCGATTTCGAGATTGAGATGTAGGAAATCCAGTTAAGGAATTATGGAAATTTGGTTGCCCTATATAGGTAAAGTATTATGTCCTGTAGATCATTTTGAACTATTTTTGCATCATGCATGCCGCATCACAATTTTCAGATAGTATCCAGCCTATAAGCTGACATTTAAAAATATTTATAAGCCTAATTTTAAAAAAATCTTTTTTCAGGCGTTGATGAATACATTTGGTTCTATTAAAGCATTCTGCTTCATTTTAAGTCATATGATATGTGACGTCACGTGAATTGACTCCATTGTAATGGCTGCATTGAAAATATGGGAAATATTGCATAAAATTAAAATAAATGTATTCTTCATAAAGAGCAAACTAATATTTATAAAGTCTAATAAAATTTCTGGTAATAAAAAAATTAAGGTAGAAATTTACTTTTAATAATTTAAAAAAAAATTTAGATCATTTTATTTTTAGTTGAACTTTGTAAGTATATCTGCAGTATTTTCTTATTTTAATAAACGTCTTTCCCATTTTCTAAATGTCTTATTTATTTTTAGTTACATTCTGAAGGGATATACAGTAGAGTCTCCCTACAACGAAGTCTCTCTACAGCGAATTTCTCCTTATAACGAAATTTTTAATCGGAATGTTAAATAACATTCAAAATATTCTCCATATAACGAAGTGGTTGTCTCTCTATAACGAATTTTTTCAGAGGTTTATCTTTTCGATTTTTGTCATTTTTGAATAAAGTTGATAATTTCTGTGCAACCAATTCGCTCACACCTGCCTGTTTCTGGAACCACTCACTCTTAAAATGTGAAAATTTTTCTGAAAATTGAACATCACGAAATGCAATGCAATGTAAAATAACGGAATTTTCCAAGTAAAATAAACGTAAGCACATACTAGTACATATTATTCTCTAAATTGGTGAATTGTCTTAACTTTTGAGTATTTTATTTATACAATAAAAATTTGTTAAAATTATACTAATTTATAATATATATTACTTCATTTTTAATTGAAAATCATAATTAAATACATTTGAACTTATCGCACCTATTGAAAAGTTTGGAACATTTACTTAAATAACTACAAAAATCTCTAATCTCCGCATAACGAAATTTTCTCTATAACGAATTTTTCAATTGGAACCAAACGATTTCGTTATAGGGAGACTCCTCTGTATTCGGGTTGCATGGAAACACAGCAAAATCTTTGAAAGACCCACACCGACCCCCATAACCCAAAAACTAGTATAAGGCCAATAATATGTATAAACTATCTTTAACCTTTTGCGCAGAGTTGGGAAAAATGGGATGGCGTATAAAGTGCGCCAACCTGATCCAAGTGTTCTAAAAAGTTACCTGTCCACAAAGGGTTAAGAAAATAATTTAACCAAATGAAACTTTTAATCCATTCACTGTCACCGACCGACGCGCTGGCGTTTCCAGAACCTATTATCTAATTTTATGACCCCTTCTCTATTGTGTTAAAAGATGGCAGAGAAGGGGTCATCTAATTAGAGAAATGGTTCGAATCTCAGGCGTGAATAGTGGCAGCAAATGTGTTAGTTCACCACACTATTTGTCGCGTTTACATTAAATAAATAAAAAGCTAAAATTATCGGAATCATCTCATTCTCATCAAGGATTAAGTATTAAATGTAAATTTTTACAGATCTGTTACATTTTAATGATTTTCTTTTTTCTCCCAAGCAGTCTTCTGGGAATTCTTCATTAATTCCTGACAGAATTGCTAGATGTGTTGCAATTTAACTAATCTTGGTGTTTTTGTCTTGTAGAGGCATATACCAGTAATATAAAAAATAGGCATAGAAAAATTTTAGGGCTCCAAATGTGATCGAAAGATGTATATAATCAAATGTAATGTGGCTATATTCCGAATATTGAAAGGTGGAAAACCGTTGAGTTAACACAATAGCACCCTTAGAAAAAAAGCTATTTCACCAATTATTTTTATATCTAAAGTTTATATTTGCACTAATAATATTCGTCGAATCTAAAAAGCAATGAGAAAAAATTATATATAAAGTAACAAAATTCCGACAGAAGCTGATGCTAAATTTTTAAGGTGGCATCTCGCGAATTTCTGCAAAATCCTAATGTTTTATGAAACGAGAAATATTAAGAAAATGCACAAACCGGAAATTAAACCTTAAAATATCTGGAAAAGTAATCTTTTGCAGAGTGAATTCTGAGGAATAATGCTGGAAGCAGGAATTTCAAACAAACGGTATAAAAAGGCATAATGTTGTTATTATAAAGAAAATGTAATTTTCTCCAAAAAAAATTCTAAAAGTATCAATATGGTAAAAAAGGATAAGGAAAATTTTAAAATAAGTAAGGTTTCAAATAAATACTAAGTTAGATATATGGATATTCAACTAAATAGAGTTCATTTTAAAAAATATACTTTTATATTTCAGTGTGGATTTATTTCATCATGACGGCTTAAATAGCAACTTTATGACGCTTTGGTTGTTGGGCATTTTATTAACTCATGATTTTCAGTATTAAATTGAGACTCTTAAAGAATTTTTGCACTCGATAATATATCCGAGATGAGTTTTTTTAGTAGAATAAATTTCAATGAAAACTAGAATTCAATTAAACACAAAAATATAAGGTATGTAAATTGAAAAGTTTGTTTAATTACTCTACATATTGTTACGTAAATCGCCCTGGTGTGTGTGTACGGTGAAAACAGTCCAACACGCGGTAACGGAGAAACAACGTTTTACTCACGAATACTCCGGAAAACTCGAACACAGGTCACAAGAAAAACACGGCACTTGCACAAATTGGCAGCACAAAATGACAGCAAATCACAGATTAGAGCGGCAATAGCACGAACAGAAAGCTCTCGGCGTCTAATAGCTGATCAACTCTCAATGCAAACAAGACTCCAAAGAGTATCTTCGAACTCCGAAGACGTTCAAAGACGATCGTCTCATCACAGAAACTTCCGGGTTTTTATACTTTTCCTGACAGGATGTGACGTCACATAGAATCATCTAGTAAATTCTGTATACTCCTCCCATAAAAGATAGATCGAGAAAATTCCAGCACTTTTGAGGTCCTTCATTCTTTCTTCATTCCGTCCCAAAATAGCCCACGTGTTGCCTCAAAACGGGACGTTAATACAACTGAACGAAACTAAACTACGAGCCATCGTCACTTTGAATAATGGAGCAAAGTTCTTATGCTTGTCGGTTGTAAATAAATATTAGTGTATCAAGGTGAAAAAGCTTCAAAACACAGAACTCATTTCATGAATGCATACAAACCTTAATCTTTGCTGAAAAATTCAAGAGCAAATGAGAAGAAATAACTCTTATCAAATAACGACTATGCAAGACTTTCTTCTGTATGAATTTCAATAGACAGAAGGAAAGAGTATCCTCCCTAAAACCTCAAAAATATTGTTCAATATTTGCGGCATGTTTTCAACATTTGTAACATTGTTAAATATCGAACAATTATCGTGACAATATAAAAGTATATCTTATACTATTTTGGAAGACAAAAATCTCCGAATCGATGGTAAAAAAAACACGGAGACTATTTACTTATCACATTTCTTAACTTTTAAAATAATTCAGGAGAATTTTCAAACTTTTCTGTTGTCAGCAAATTCAATTTTATAAAAGTGCTTCTTTACCAGTAAAACTTTTTTCTGATGCTCAGCTTTAAATAAATAAGTTGAAATAATATTCAGAATTAAAATACGAACATGGTATTTACTTAACCACTTAACTGAATAGTTTTCTTTGCTATCTAATAAGATGACCCTCCTGTTTTGGAAAAGGGGCTGTCGTTTTCATTCATCTAAGAAGGCTTAGGATACTTAAGATGTTTATGGATCCTACATATTTTTTGTGTCAAATTATAAAGCTAATTAATGATTCAATTTTAGTTTAGAAGACTAAAATTTCGATAATTCCATGCACGAGTAGTCTCGTGCTGTTTAGTTAAGCGGTTAAAGAACCTACGTAGTTTCCTTTGGGCTATTCCAATTTTTTTCGTTGTTTGTAATTTTTCTTCCCTGCCGATTTTAATTTCTAAAGATTTAAAACAGCTTCTTTCTTGAAAATAAATTTTTGTAATTAATTGACTCGACTTAAACGAGCATAAAATGCCCAATATATAATATTTCATTAAGCTGAGAACTCAGTTGCTTGAAGAGTTCATTCAACTCGTTTTTCAAATTTAAAAACGAATTTACTGCGTTCTTAAATCCTCCTTATTTTTACTGGTAGCAAATTAACCTTCTCACACCGAGCGAGGCGGTCTAAAAATTTCCCCTTAACAGCGACGAAGGACGGTCTGAGGCGGTTGGCTTCTTTTGAGGGGAGGTGAGGTTATGAGATCGCTTAGCAGATAAGCGAGGTAGGGGGTCTAATTATTTTTGCCAACCACAGTCTATTTCCGTGCGCCTTAAGGGAAGGTTATAGCAGGGTGTGTGTGGGGGAGGGTAAATGACCACCCAGGTTGGGAGAGTCCAATTCATGTCGCTTCCTCCCAAAAAGTCCCAGTTTTAAAGAGGCTGGAAGAAAAAAGTCGCCTCGGGATTAAAGAGTTAAACAAGAAAAATTATACAAAAGTAATATTATATTATATTACTTTATTATAAAGGTAATTAGATTATAAACTATTACTATGAAAAAGACAACCCAAAACTGGAATTCCAACGATCAAATGCCAGTCGATCTTGGGAACCGATTACGCCGCATTAAATTCAATTTTATAGGCACCTAACCTTCTGCAAAAGCCAAATGTTGGAAAAAAGCAAAAGTATAGGAGTAAATCTCCAAAATATTTGAAGAAAAGAACGAGAAAATAACTAATTGCTTACCAACTCAATGTCATAACAATAATGCCAAGAGCTATATCCGAATTACAGTTCCGTATTTATATTGAATATATATATATATTACAAGATGGAAGGAAAACTTTTTCATGACGAACTATCTATTTTACTTCTGTTACTTAATGGATTCACTTTGAAATGACACTTCAGGTACATTAAAAATGCAACAGCGCATGCCATCTCATATGTAATTGTATACTGTCTTTCTCCGTGTTGTGACGTCATATCATTTTTCCTCCTGTAACATCCTAGATTTTGAATTAACGTGAATTCACTTCATAACTACACGAATAATCATTTATTTAGTTTTAGTTCGATGTATTTACTTCCTTGGCCCTCAAAATACTCCGAATGTGATAGGAATTAGATGAGAGATATGACATTCTTTCAGATCGACAATGCTTTCAATTCCTTCGTTTAAATTAAGCTATGCGTAATAAGCTAATTTTTTTATTTCGCTTTCGTCCAGTTCGAACAGTGGATCAAAGTATTGCCCCTGAATTTCATAAATAATAGCTTCTTTAGTATTTCAGAACAGCCAGTTTATCATTATTTGAATTCAAAAATCAATTTTTCCTGGAAAAATCAAAGTTTGAAAGTGTTATTATATTCGCACACTAATGTTACGCACATTATTAATTGTTACTTTATATTCGCACGACTGATCGTTAAATGATTTATATCATGTTGGCTAACTTCGTTTATATAAGTTACGCGTATTAATAGTTATAATTAACAAAATTTAACAAAGATATTAACCATAAATTAAATTAATTAGTCATGAATTAATTAAAATTAATTAATCGTACGTTTTTGGCGTCTCTTGTCTTCATCATAATTTCGGCAGAGAGGGTAAATTTATTATACACACTCTAGTATCTTTTGGATTTTTATTAAGGATTTTTTGCATCTTGATTTTTTCAAAATGTTTCTTGTATTGAGGTCGGACAAAATTCAGGCCACAAAGGGTATATTTTTGATTTATAACCTTACCCTTGACAGAAAATTTTGTCCATTTTTACAACTTCAATGGCGAGTGGTCTTCGAGAAAGTTCGTTATACAAGTTCTCATTCATTCCTTCCAAGTTGAATTTTTTTATTTTACATTCTAAATTATGTTTCATGTTTTTTTAATATTAATCGTTGTAATTTTCTGTTGGTGCAATCACTTGATGCTGTTGCGTTGAGCACGCAAAAAGGTGTATTGTTATCGTTATTGCTTAAATCTTTTGTTTCTTATCTATACTCTTTCTTCTTTACTTTTGTTTTATATTTATATTACGTGTATTAAGATAGTTTCAGATTTTGCTTTCATCCAGTTCGTTGACTTAGTCTGAACAATGCATCAAAGTACTGCCTTTTACGCCACTCGAGTTTGTAAAACAAAAAAAAAAAACCTTTTCGAACTTCAAAGCAGTCAATTATTACCACTTCAAATAAAAAGACTTTACATGGTTTTTATCTTTTTCAGTCTGTACACATTATGGACACTTTACGCAACATCAATTTTATTTATTAGTATCAATCTCTATGAAAAACTGATCGAACAAGTTTCCTCAATGGAGAGATTTTGTTGACAAACCTATAGACATTTTAGGTTATAACTCGTATTCTCATAGTCATTGATTACAAAAGTTTTGAAGAGGATTTCACGATGAAAATTTCCATCTGTAAAATTATTATCTTAGAAATAATGGAATAAATAAACTGATGCTAATTTATAGATGTCACATGAGCCGCACCAATGTAATTTGGGAGTTCAATTTTTTATATTGTATTAAAAAAAAGCATAATTTAGCATCATAATCAGTATAACAATCAATGTGAAGTTAAGTAGGATATGCGCAATTATATTTGTAATGATGCTGTTACCCCTGTTATTGTTAGAACATGATGCTCTACGATATTGTGAGATATTCAGAATATCGAACAATATTGTAAAGATATCGAACAATATCTTCTGCTAATAGTGTACACAACGAGAATGATCTCTGTTCAGTTTGAATCAACAAAGTTTTCTTTTAAGAAGGAAAACTTAACATTCATTTTTTGGGTAATGACTTTTATTTCAAAATAATTTAAGTTAAAATGTGTAAATTTGCAGTCATGCATTTTCCGAATAAAAATGGAGTATAATATCTTTACAAATCAAAAGCGAAATAAAAGTAAAAATTTCTGTTGGATAAGTAGTCGATCAGATCAGTTTGAATTATCTTCATCTGCTCTAGTGCGACTTCAGCACAATCAAATTCTCATTTTTATCTATGTAACAGGATCTCGTCTTTATTGACGTAGACTTACGTCTCTCCATAGTGGTCTAATGGTGTGTCGGGAAAGGAAAAAATTATGACGCTTTTCACGCTCAAGTTAAACTCTTATAGCTCCGCAACCAAATAATACAGAGTTGGTTTTAGTTTCATTTAACAGAAAAAAGGCAGACATTAAAGATTGCTAAAAGAATTTTGGAATTTGGAATTACGGTTTAGTCACAGTCGAGTTGCAAAGTTGGTGACAATCACGAAAGAGACGCACTAGACTATAGAGTTAATAGTCACATAGAGCTACTTTAGTCACAGAAAGTCACAGTTGAGTAAGGTAAGTATGTCTACGCTCCTCAACCCTAGCGGCCGTTTCGCAGAGACACCCTCCCGTTGATTTTTTTATGTATATTAATATCGCTGCTGAAGGCACGTGCGATCTGCACTTAGCTGTAAAAATGTTAAAAGAATGGAGCTTTGACAGATGTTAGAGATGACGTGTGGTAAAATTTTTCTATGTCTAGTTTTAATAATATTTTTTGGTATAATTAGTTTATTTATTAAATAATGGGTTGTCAAAATAATTCAATAAAAATCAGTTGCGTTCAATATTTTTTCTAGTTTTCTTACTTCAATAACAACAGTCTATTTGACAGAATCATTTCAGTGATTGACATGTTCCCCAAACAATGCCAACAATGCGAGTGAAAAATTGAAAAACTTCGAAAGATCAAAGAAACGCGCTTCTCTTTGTGATGAATGATGATGCCTTTTCTTCAAACAAAGGAATAAACATTGATACAACATTGAAAGGAGCCTCAAATACAAACTTCGTATGATGGAATATATATCGGTTGAAAAGACATGCTTTTTGTCATTTGATATTCTGGAATGTTTAGTCCATCCGAAAAAAGAACCCCTTTTCAATATGTGTAAGGTTGCAATCATTTATATTCCTTTCAAATACATGCCAAAATAAATATAAATAAATCAAGAAGTAGCCAAATTGGCGGCCGGCTTTTAATATGATATTTTCCATTTAAGAATTCTAGTCTAGAAACAGTGGGGAGGGAGGTGATCGGAGTATGGTTGTAATCAAAATAAAGCAATATAATTTTTCATGGAGCAATCCTTAATCAAACCCTTCTTTTATTGATATCTTTTAACGCATTTAGTCTTTCTTTGTACTTTTCAATCAATGTTGTTTAATGAAATAACGTCGACGAAAGTCATTGAATTTGTTATACCAGAAATTATTATAACCATAATTGAAAGAAATCTGAAATATAGAAATTTTTTTGTATCATGGGATATTAATTGCTCGCTGTCCAATTTATTAAATGGAAATAACAGTCAAAGGCTTTCGGATCATGTTTTCAGTTTGAGAAATACCAGTATGGAAATAATAGGAAGGACTACTTGATTGGAAGATGGTTATAATCAAAAGAAAACCATTATTTTTCGTAGAGCAATTCTTATTTAAACATATAGTTCATTGCTATTTATTTCCGTAAGCATTTTTCCTTACTTTGAACATTTCAATGGTGTTTTGTATAATACACTAACAAAAGGTATTGTATTTTCCATACCATAAATTATTTATTTAATACAAACTTATAAAGAATCTTCTTCGAAATGACTTCCCCAAATGCTTATTCATTATAACTTGTGGTAATACTCGAAGAAAAGATTTAAAATTTCTTCAATGCAATTTCTTCTAAGAACCAATTAACAATACAAAAAAAGCAAATAAAAATTCTCAAAAGTTGAACCAATCGTGCCAAATATTTGTAAACTGGTGACGAATAGTTACTCAGTTATAGTTATGTTCTGGAATTTGAGTTCACTCAGCAAAATTTGATTTCCAGCGAGCCTTTTTCTATTGCTATAAAGAACAGTGGCTATGATGGAAATTTTACTGTGCAAATGAATCAATTTAAAAATTAATATGTAAATTAACGATTAAGCAAGATTAATATTTATTAAATTAGGCACAAGAAACGTATATAAAGTTATTTCTCAACATTATAATAAAGCGAAAAAGCCTGTGTATAAATTAAATATTTAACAAAAAGTTGCTCTATTTTGAGGAAAAAAATTATGTAGATTGTCAACTTAAATTTTCATTATATATATTTTGATACTTATTCAAAATATCTAATTAATTATTTATATTTTGATACAGTAGAGCCCCGGGAATCCGAACCCCAGGAATCCTAAATTTCGGATAATTCGAACATCTTTTTTAATTTTCTGAAAACTTTTTGCTGAAAAATGAAGGAAAAATATCAATTACAAATCAAAAACAAAGCCGATGTTTATTCCTAACTTAAAAGATGTATTCGAATTAGTCTTTAAGAATGAATACAGCACCTTAATTAGTAGAAACACACTCAGGTATATTCTTTTTACCCCCAAGTTTGCCACCGTTTCGCGCGAATCGCCACGTGCTCTTTCTGTACGCCTTCACAGAGCATACAGAGTCAATATTCTACTGCATTTGGTATATAAAGAGTATTTTACCGTTTTTCCCGAAATCCGAACAAATGTCAGCCCTAATTAGTTCCAATTCCTGGGGTTCTACTGCACTTGTTTAACTCTCTCGCATCGAGCGAGGCAGTCTCGGGCGGTGTAAAAATTTCCTCCTAACAGCGACGAAGGTCAGTCTGAGGCGGTTGGCTTCTTTTGAAGGGATGTGAGGTTCTGAGATAGTTTAGGAGATAAGCGAGGTAGGGGTCAAATTATCCTCGCCAACCACAGCTCATTTACCCGCGCCTTATGGGAAGGTTATAGCAGGTTGTGGGGTGGGGGTAAATGACCACCCAGATTGGGAGGAGTCCAATTCATGTCGCTTTCTCTACAAATTTCCCGGTTTCAAAAGGGCAAGGAGAAAAATGTAGCCTCGGGATTAAAGAGTTAATATGGTACAACCCATTCAAAAGAATTAATAATACTGGAACATGGTGCTTACCTTCATGTCTGATAGGTACGACATTCCTTTAGCTATCTGCCAAGCGAAAGAGAGCTGTTCTTTGTGGAAGTAACTGTGGTTCGGTTCATGCCGTGACCTCTCGCATGGGAACTGATAGTAATCCCTGGACCCTTCCATGGGTCCAGGCAGGTCGAATCCGTAGGTGGCATTGTACTTGCAGCAGTTGTTGTGGCGCCGTCTCTTCCGAAGGTACGATCTCAACGACCCCATTTCGGCAAACTCCACTATCAAGTAGAATTGGCCATCTACAGAAGAAGAATTAATTTTTGACATGGATAAGTCATTATCTCCAAGTTACAGTATACTCCGTAAAGAAAAGGCAAATTGGATATTTTCTGCATATGCGCATTACGTTTTTGAGTGTAAGAAAAATAAGTTCCATAAAGTGACCATACTTGTAACGATCCAATGTGTTTATGATGTAGAATGATCCCGCGCCATTCAGGGGCCCTATGTCCCAAATCAAATCGATGCAGAACTTGTTTCCTTTTGATATGGCTACGCTTTTATTATTTGCAAGTATCAGCATAATTCGTGAAAAAAAGTAAGTACTGAGATTGCCAAATATCTATTGCTCTAAAATAATGACTAGTAAAGTTAAAAATCTAGTTTTGATTTCCTTTTATCACAGAATATTTTTTCGGTACGTTTAACAATTTATGATAATAAATTTCTCATGTAAACACAACGCAAAATGAGTTTCTATTGTCTGTTGCTTTGAATTGATAAAAAAGATTCCATTTTCGAAAACTTTTTCCTTTTTCATACATTGCTTCGAGAGACGATCTATAATTCAGCAAAAATTCGTTTACACCCACTTATATTTTTCTTATTAATAAGAAAAAAATTGATAAGAAAAGAATTCGCCTTAACAACTTTTCCAAGAATGATTTATAAAGTTGCCTAACAACTTTTCCAAGAATGATTTATAAAGTTCTTTGGAGAGCTTTCTTTTCCTTTCAGGATCACAATGGTACATTAAGCCCTTAATTCAATTCTAACAATGGTTTATTACACCCCCATATGAGAAAGCTCATATTTATTTTGTTTCTTATTAGTAAGAAGGAAAGTATAAAAGTATAAAGTAAGTTGGTTATAAAAGTATTTATATGAAATTTGCTTACAATTTCAATACGGTTTCGGTATCAAACTCGTATCCAGATGGAAACAATTTAAAAGCGTATACTAAAAGTGTACTTTTATTAGTACAGTTCGACTATTAGTGTTCAGCCTCCTTGATTTGGTATAATTTTAAGTCTCAATATTTACATTCAATTTTCCAATAACATGACAGAAGTTCGTTACTTATATACTTTAAATCAGATGAATAATAATTTTTTCTGTGATTTTTTTTTATTTTAATAAAAATGTAATTAAGATTTGACTCTCTAACTGCCTATCCTGCGATTTCCGCTGGTAGAAAATGTCTATTTTCTGCTGCATCCTGCGAGTTTCGCAAGCTAATATTTTACTTCGTAAAATTAAAGCGTTGAATTATATTATACAAATAAAACTTTTGCTTGTTCCATCAGTATTCGAACATGTTTGCAAGCGTTGCATCGAAATAGTGACTCAAAAAAATGGCAGTCAGAGGGTTAATATGAAATTATGTTAACTTAATTTTTATTATTTGTAAAAATATATTAATGGCTATCAAATAATTTATAGCTGTTCTGATGTGCAGGTTTGTGTCCTTTATCATAAAAGTTTGACAATTCCCTACTCTAGACAGTTTCCATAAAAGATAACTTTTGATTTCGACGAAATCAATTATACGACCAAAATGAAGAGAAGAAATATTTTTTATCTAATATAAAAAAGGGGAAAATACTTTTAAGTTCGATTGCAGAGACTTGCTTGAATGTATCAAGGGACTTACTTTTCTCTGTTGATGCTCCTAAAAGTCGGACAATATTTGGATGCGATATCTCCTTCAAAAGTAGAAATTCCGTGATCAGATCCTGTTTCTCCTGAAGGCCTCCATTTTCTAGAAAAGGAACAAAAAATTTTAAAAAATTGGTTTACAGTAATTCTCTCATAAACATGTCTTATTTAAGGAACCCTTTAAAAATCATTTTTACAAACCGTACGCTTTAAATAAAGATATTTCCATTTAGGTTGATTTGTTTAGTTGATTGTATTTTTTAGATGCATGCTGAAAATTAGTTGCTTTACCTCACCGCAAAATGTATAATATCGTATAACCCATTTTTCGTATACAGTAATCTGTCAATTATGCGTGGGCGCAGGGGAGAGAGGAGAAAACGCGCATAAGCGAAAAATCACAAAAGGGAGCTTAAAAGTGAAACATCAATACAGTGTACATCTATTGTTAATTAATACTATGTATATACTACTGAAAAATGTAAATAAGATTAGTTTAAAAATGCAAATACTTGTATAACTGCCATTAATTATTTTTAAGAACACAAAGAAAATGGAAATGATCGAGATTTTTAAAATCTCTCTCAGTGTCGATTTTGGGACATTAAAATGCTCCGCTGAAGCTTTTTTCGAGGTACAATTATTTTCTTCGAATTTTTTAATAACATCCATTTTACACGAATGCGACAATTTGGTTCTTTTCGCCATTGTAAAACGTAACCATCTATCCAAACTCCAAAGATGGTTCTTCCGTTAGCGACTAATGCCACATACTACGTACCGTACTAACCTCTCTAATTGGCAGCTGTATAAATGCGACTTTTACTGATGTCAAACACAAGAACCCCCACGTTCACCCCTGTGTATAAGTTAGAGGAATGTGTTCCTGGAATTTGAACAATAGGGTAAGGGCGAGGGAATGCATTCCTAGAAGCAGAACAAAAAGGGTTTTTGTTCTGCTGAAAAAATACTTTTTGAACTAAGAAAATTTTTGCGACGTGCATAAGTGAGAGGTGCGTTTTTAGTGCGACGCATAAATGAATAAGAGTTATCATTGTTTTCCTATACCCCTGGCCAGGACCGCGAATAAAAACGCGCATAAAAGAGAGCGCGCATAAGTGAGAGGTCACTGTATTTATAAAATTTGCTCTATCAGAGTTGTCATTTAAGCGAGAAAAGTATTAAATTTCTATTGTGATTAGTTATCCTAAGCAAGGAATTAACACATGATTAGGGCAAACAGTCCCTCTTTCATGTTCCGAATACATAAAACATAGCAGAACTAGAAACAAAGGAAATGTTATGTTTAGTTTAGTTACCTTAACGTCCCATTTTAAAGCAACGCGAGGGCTATTTTGGGTCGGATCTCGTCATTTTAAACCACGATCAGAATACAAGGATTACACCTGAGCTGGCAACCTTACCCCAAACTTCCTCGCCACACCAGCGAGAGAAGAATTTGGCCCGCAACTTCAAATTTAGCTTGCACCAAACCCAAAAGTGAGTTTGTGATAAGGTGATAAGGCCGAGACTTTATCACTACCAGGAAGAAATTCCGACCTACCGAAGCATGCGGAAGAAAAGAAAACAAACAAAAAATCTGACCAGCAAAAAAAAAAAATGCTCTATAAAAACTTGATTTTGACCATCAAAGACTCTCCATCATGAATCAAGAATACGAGAACGCGTTCACTAAAAATTTAAAAAGTGCCACTCTGGAAGTCGCAAGTATACAGAGCCAACAACCTACATCCATCATCTGACAGGAAAAACCCAAAGACCTATTTTTTTCTTTCTTTTTTAAAAAAAACTGAAACTCACTAGTCCACAATTTTCTGTCCTATATTATGAGTGGTCTTCTAATCATGTCCTTCAGCACAGAATATGTTACATAAGATGCAAAAATTTTTTCAATATTATTTACATATATCCAAGCACTATTCTAGATACAAAAATCAATAATTTGACTATTATCTAAATATAGTTTCCAAAATTTAACTCCATTAACTCCTTGAAATTTGCATTAACACAATGCAGGATACAATTTCCAAACAATTAAAAGATAGCATACCACACAATATGTTGAACGTTACATGTTTGTTGTTAAAGAAATCGAATTCTCTGAATTCCAAATCTCCACATTTAGAAAATTTGCCCATACTGACAGTGTATATTTTGAGAGATATCTTCTTACAGAATGAGCATCTAGAATTACCGTATTTCCTCAACATTTGGCTAATAACTTTTACAGTCTCCAAAATTCAAATTTGGTAAGGCTATAAAAGTTTACATTACATAAAATAATAAACAGTTCTCAGCAAACAATTAAGAGAGAACAAGTGAAAAGCATAGTCAAGAGAAGGGCGCCACACCAGCCAAGGACTTGGTCTGGACGTCCTGGATGATAATTTTTAGTCCGATTTTTGCACGTGTATTCAGACTTTATCACTAGGCCACCTCAGTAGTATGGAAAATTTAAGAGTAGACATTGAAAGATAACATGAGAAAATGCTGAATGATGTGTTTAATGACGTTTGCATTAGGAAGTTTTGATGCATATTATTAATTATTTGTATAACAGATTTTTAAAGAGTGCATTCATTTAGTTCTAAGCAATGTCCGGGCAATAATCGCCAATGCTTCGACCACTTCCTATAATTGACAAGATTCTACATTTTTATTAATCGTTTTGAATAATAAAATCTTGATGTATGATATCAAAAAAAATTCGTAATAATGTTCCAAAATGTACATTTTTTGACACCCTGTATTTATTTATTAGTTAGATGTATGAAGGAAAGTCTATTTGGCAATGGATAAATCAATGTTTTCTAGTGAGGAAGTTTTCTAGGTACTTAATACTTTCCCCTTTTTTTACTCTTCCTCAC
>BGPR01011306.1:0-49165 GCA_013235015.1 Araneus ventricosus
GTTTGTGATTGTATGTAGTTTTTGTTCCCCTTGCTATTCAAATCCCACAAGGATAGGAAGACAAAAAAAAAAAAAAAGGATTTTAAGGAGTTGAAAATGTGATTACCCCTTCCGTTCAGAAAGGTTGTTTCTATGATTTATTTTAACATTAAGTCTATGAGCCAAAAATTCTGTGCCGGATAAAAGTGATAGTTGAAAGAAGTAACCACTGTGCCAGGGTGGCTGTTTTGAGAAGTTTTACTGTATCACTTTTAGTATTCACTCAAATACTTTATTAAATTGATTTCAGTTGTAAAAAATTTTCTATATTTATTGTTTTAAGGTAAAAGAAATGTAATATAGTGTTCAATTTTATAAAATACTTTCAAAATACTAGTTTTAAGTAGATTCTATTAGTTTTGTTATTTTAGTTATCCCCATGTGCAATGCTTTTTAAAAAGTTAAATAGCACTATTATTTACTATTTGTAAGTTTGGATTTTTTAATACATTGAAACTTTGATTAACTGTCAATTTCTGTTATCCTTCATCTTGTAAAGAGTAACCTAGGTTCATAGTATTACAGTACATTTCTGTACATTACTGCTCTTATATTGAAGTTTGTATTGATCGTTTTGTAAAAGTAAATACAACATGTATGAATTATTCACTTTTAGAATCCCGTTACTGTACATATATTTTTAGAGATTTCGGTTATCCGTCACAACCCTGTTCCGGACAGTGATGTTTAAACAAAGTTTTACTGTTCCTTATTTTTATTAACTTTCCTGACAGCTAACTCTGAGCAATAAAGTTTAAAAATGGATAGACCATTTTTTATGAGTAATCAAAACTTTATAATCTGAACAATATTTTGCATATAGATTACTTAGCAAAATGCGTCAATAAATATAAGCAAGCCATTTGTGAGCAAAACATGAAGAACAGCCAATTTCATTGCTTAAAGGTTTAGATACGGTGCTTTAAAAGTTTGCGTTTTTTTAATATGTTGTTCAGGGTTTTTTCTTTGTATATTCTTATAAATGCATTACTTAATAAATACACAGAATTTAAAATAGTTTTGATAAAGCTAAAGTGGACAATATCTGAGCAGTCAAATTCTTCAATTACCAATGAAGTTATTGTTAGCGATCATTCAAGGACAGATAATAAGAAAAATATGTGGTTGATTAAGACGTTTATCACATACAAGGCTAATTTCATAAAACAAAATTATCTCCTTCAGCACATTATTTGTGCACTCTTAATCAAGCCTCATTGGCTTGTTTTTGTAGCTCTTTTATGAAGTGCTATACCAGCCACTAGTCAACTTATAGATACATGGCAGCAAATGTGTTAATAAAGTGAGCATGAACAATATATTTCTTTTTTTAAGAATGAGATCCTTTATGAACAACATAGCATACCAACCTGAAATATGTTTGAAAGAAGAAATATTCTTAATTTCAAAAATATCCAAAAGTTCATAGAAATATAATTATTTAATTTTTGTTATATATCTCTCTGATGTTCTACCTCAAGCACATTAGTCTTGTGGTAGAGTCTCGGCTTCAAGACTGGAGGATTATGTGTTTGATACTTGATTGCACAAAAGATCCATTGCATATGTGGGCTTGATGCACACTAAAACCATGAGGTTCAAAAGTCCTCCTGCTGGTGTACTGTGTGGATGTCTCTAGGAGGGACACCGGCTCAAGTGTCTCGATTTTTGTCAATGGTTGAAAGTTGCCAAGATCTTTCTCAAAATAGCCCTAGTGTAGCTTCAAAATGGGACCTGTTTTTTACATAAAAAGCATCTATCTTTAAAAGAAAATTATTGCATTTGTGATATTTTATATTGTATTTGCTTATAGTTCATTTTTATATGTTTGCTTAGGATAAAGAGATGGAAATGACAAGAAGAAAAGAAATGATAATGATGATGTCTTTAAGACGTAGGGCTGAGCAGGAGAAGAAGAAAAATGAGAAACAACAGGAGTATCTGAAAAAGAAAGAGGATGAAAGGTACAATTTATTTCTAATTAACTAAATATATGTAATAACAATGTTGGAATATGAAGGATGATGATAAATCAGTGACAACTCAAACTGACAGCATAGCAAAAGCTGCAGGCTGTATCATTATACTCATTTAACTAGTTCTGAATGTGATCTTAATGTATATAAATAAATAATTGATATATTTGAGCAGAATTTAGTTTTAAATACGAATAATGGATATTCTGTGTTTTAAATTTCTATATTGGAGTAAAAATTGTTTAATTTTATAGAGCTGGGTCTATAGCCCTTAGATCTGCATGAACCCATATTAGGCATTCACTCATGATTGGCATAATGTGTTCCTGCAGACATGTCATTGGTGGCTTATTGTTTTCTACCTACAATTCAACAATATTTAAATGTAATGAAACAATATTTAGATCTGGAGAATCAACACAATGCTTAATTATCTTAATATAAATCTTCATTTTAAAATATCAATCTCTTATTTGTTGACTTCTAAATATTTAAATATTTTTTTTAAAAAAATAATGCCACTTTATAGTTTAAACTGAAATTTTAATCTTTTATCACAATACTTGAAAAGAATATATAACTTTTTTAGTTGTAAAAAGAAAATCAAAAGTATTGTAAGGATAGATTTTCCTCAATATTTAGAAAATTTAGTTATAGCTAAAGCAAGTCAAGCTAATTTACTGGCTAAACAAACCATGATGAATTTGCTTTAATCTATAGTTTTAAATCGGCAAGAATTATGGTCAAATCTGCACAAAATGAATTAGTCAACTTCATTCAGTGACATTTTCATTTTGTAGAGGAAGCATATTCAGTGTTTTTTGTAGACCTGGCAAATTTATAAAATATAACAAATTGAAAATACTGTAGGGAGATTAACTGTCATATTAATTAAATATAGCAGTCATTTCAAAAGAATTTTTACTTGAATATCTTAACAGATATGTCTCCTGCTCCTTTCTGTTGAAAATTTAAGGAAGTGATTATTTCACAGTCTTAGCTCCGATGTATATGGACATGATTCCATTCCATTCTATGACTAAGCTTGCACAACTGAAAGTATCTAACAAAATAAATATCTTCTGAACATCTTGTGTAGAGCTGCTAATTCCATCAAACTTTTTTCTTGCTCTTTGTTTCATTGAGGACTGAAAATACTACAGCTCGATACAGCCTGAAACTTCCTTGATCTGGAAACCTTTTCTATCTTCTTCTTTGTCTTTTACTTCTTTTTCAGACTATGTGAAGGCAAGCATCTGAGTCCTACATCAGATGTCATCTTTAAATCAATTGGCTTCATTCCTTGTGGGTCAGTTACCAATCTATGCTGTCTTTTATAGGTCGCATTCCAACAGTTATATTACCTAAAGCTTTCTAGCAATACTGTGCTTAATAATCGAGTTTTTTCATTAAATTTTACAGCGCTTGCCTTCCACTATTTGGCTTCTACTGCTTTGCACATTTCTTATTCATAGTTTGAAATTTGTTAGAAAATGTTTCATGTCCCTTTGCTATTCATTATTTGAATATAACGCATCTAGATTACTTCATTTCTTTGACTTTTGGTGTTTATTTTCACTCTTTCAATGGTTTATTTATGCACTTTAACTTTTATTTCTTTGATGCAGTGCAGTCCGTATGATGCATTCCTTTCATGCGAATTTCTCCACCACAAAAGCTTGCACTGAATTTTCATGAAAGTTGCCTTACATAGTTGTCATTCAAAATTGGACACAATTATATAATCCGGATCCAATTGCTATTTTAAGAATTGTAGGTATTACAAACTTTACCTGTGTGTGGTTTGCTATGTAAAATTAGAACAACTCCAATTTATTGCACAGTAGACTATTTATAAAGCAATGATGCATTATATTGAAGAAATTTTTGCAATACATTTTTCTTTTCTTGTATACTTTGCAATAACAGCTTTATCTCAAAATGTGTGTCTTGGAGTTGGTTCTTGTTTGTATAATTGGATCCAGCTTCAAATCCATCAGAAAATGTTTCGTTTCATTTCAAATACTATCTTGTATTTAAATATATTATTAATTAGTTTGAAGATACTAATGTTCATTGTAATTTTCTGTTTAAAAATTAATTGTACATTTTATTCTTGGGAAAACACCAAAAAAACTTTTAGAAATTAGCTGAAAATCAACTGATGGACTTCTCAGAATCAAATTAAATACAATATTGCATGTAGGATTATTCTGCACAAAACTGTGGTGGCAGAAAGGATGCCATGCCAGGTGTTATGGTAGCAAATTGCAATAGATCTACAGATGAACAAATTTACTTTTTCTTTATGTAGATACTTCTCCTAAATCCACTATTGTATATGTTTATTTTTTCTGCTATAGGATGAAACAGGAACAGTTAGAGAAAAAGAAAGAAGAAGAAAAACTCCGGCGTCAGCTCATCCTGGAACAGTACCGACAGAGGAAAGCCCAGGAGGAAGAAGATGGTACATCTGGTCCATCCAGAGGCAGGGAAGAGACAACTGCTGCAAGTAGGGGTGCTACAATGACTAGATCAAAATCCAGGTAAAATCCATAAGTGATTGAGTTGATTGTTGGCTTGTCCTTACTTATGGAGTTCCTCCCCCATAAATTTTTTATACTTTTTACTCCCACTGTCTGAAAATATGGTATACATTCCAAAATAATATTTGTCTGAATTTAGAGTTTATATTTACAAGTAATTGCAATATTAGTAGAATAGAGTTAGTTTATTAATGATACACATAAACAAATTTAAAATATGAACAGTTTCATTTAAAGTCGCATTTGACCTTGTCTAGAACTTCTAAAGAATATACTATATTCACTGCTACCTTTCTTTGAAATGAAGTTTTGCCTTATTAAAATGAGGATTCTTATAGGAATTTTAGTTAATTACTTTGATTTGTTACTCTTTCTTTGCAGTACAACACTATTTTCGTGAAAATCACCCATTTTGTTAATACAGTGGGTGTTATTTTATTGTACTAAAAATAAAGTATTTCTCCTGTTCAATATTTCTGACTTTATTCAATCCAAATGCTTATTTACGATACTTGTTATTTAATGGTTGCTGCCAGATATATACAAGGCTGCTTGATTATTAAATTATTTATTTTATCCATTAATCTTAATGTTTTTAAAAATATATACCGCATTTTTTGGCAGAAGTAGTATAAATCTTGTTGTCCATGGTCATGAAACTTTCAACATCATCTGACCACAGTTCAAAATTACAAGTTGTGTCCCAAAATGGCCTTCGTGTTGATTTGAAATGGAATGTTAATATAACTAAACTAAATTAAGCATCACACTTTTGATACAAACAAGACAAGACTGTTTCTCACAACAATTTTTAAATTACTTGATATCCATAGGTGGTTTTTTTTTTTTTTTTTTTTTTTTTTTTTTGCAAACAAGAAAAAAAATTGTGAAGTAATATAAAACCAAGTAGTTATAATCTGTATTAAAAAATCACATAAAAAATAACTTGCTTTGGTGTTTTTAATTAATGTGCGCAATGAATTTGTATTTCCTGAGAAAATTCTAGTATGTATAATTTTGTAACTAGTCATTTTCAATTTTAGGTACAATCTTAAGTTGACAGTAGTAATTTAGTTTCTTAATTTCAATTTAATAATAATTGGTATTAGAAAACAGTTCCTCATATAAACATGTTACTTCAACAGTCAAATAGAGCAGGAACTGTTTCTGGCATTTGTTTAAAATGAATTTAAATATTTTTCCTTAAAAATGTAAATTTATGTGAAAAATTATTATTTTAGATTCACGTGTGCATATCTAAAGAGTCACATAAGGCTCATGAGTGGCAGTTTACTAATGCCTGTATTAGACATAACTATATTATAATTGATAGATGTGCATGATTAGAATTGTATTTGTTCTTCTTGTAGACAATGTTCTGTATCCAAGGGTTCATTATCTTAGAAATTCTGAATTGAAAATTATTTAATTGTAAAAGATAACTAAATGTTCATTGTTAATACAGACTTTGTTTCCAAATCTAGAAGGATTTTCTGTATTCTTAGGTAGAATTGGCTCCCATATAAGTTGCTTTTAGCTAAAGAAAAAGTATTAAGGCATAGTAGATTATATTATACTTTAGAGGAAATAAAATCAAATTGTTTTCTATAATTAAATATAAGATGCAAGTGAAGATGTTTAAAATCATATAAAGAAAAAATTTCAGTCTTCTAAAAATCAATACTCTTTTGAAGGATGGCTCTAAAATGTGAAAAATATGCTTCAGATTAAAATCACTATTGTTACTTAACTTACACACTCTGCATGCATATATGTTCTTATGTCTGTGTACTATGGATTTGTGAACTGTATGTAGATTCTTTCAGTTGTTCTCAAATTAACTTATTTTAAAATTACAAACAAAAGTAGTAATGTATGTTGATTTCACAATTCACTCTGATTGAATGATTTAATGGCATTTTTATTTTTTAAGGTCTGCATCAGTCACACGACCAAGGCAAAGAAGTGGTCAGTCATCAAATAATCGTAATCAAAATTTGTCATCTCCTTCTTCCCTTGACTCACCAGTTGGAAGGGGATCACAGTACAACCTTGCAGGTATTATTGATAGAAATATTTGTAGCACTTTCAATAATTTGAGCTTCATGATTTTAAGGGTGATTTTGAAAGCATTTGTATGCTATTTCCTGCAAGTAAAAAAAAAATGTACAGCAAAGCCTTTATATTAGTAAGCAACATATTGAATCGAGAACTGCCAAAAAACATATTTAAAGAAATTATTCAAGTTGTAAAAGTTTGTTAAAATTTCTAAGTTTTAAGAAGAAAAAAATATGTGCATGTTTCTTAACAAATATTCATAATTCATACAGGATATGTCATTCTCTCTTTTTTCATTGATATTGTAAAATAAGTTAACACATTGACTGCTGGTCATGTAAAGCCGTGTTGATAGTTAATGTCGTGACACAGGAGTAAGCTGTACCCATATGCCTATTAACTTACTATAAGAAATAAACAACTCGTGTTATATTTTCAGTCAGTAAAAAATTCGAAACCACATACATTTGCAACTAGTTTCTTACCTTCATTCTAAGCCAATACCAGCATATGTACCCAAAACGTAACCAGAGAAGAAATATTGAAACTTAGCATTTCCTACGCCAGCACGTGATTGTCTCCTCGGCGATGACCCTACATCACGCGCTGGCATGGGATCGGCAGTCAGTGTGTTAATATTGGGGTCTTTTTAGAGGAGTTTCTTAAAAAAGTATGCAAAATAATACTATTGAAACAAAAATTTCGTAATTTTTAAAAGTTATGCTTTTATGTGTTTTTAGTAATGCATTCTGTAATTCTTTTATGTCTTGTTCTGATGTTCTAGGTGGATATCCTGATGAAGTATCCTCCGAGCATGGTTATGCACCTTCCCCTTGTCGGACTCGTAACTACCCTTACTCCTCTCCCATCTCCCCCACCTCCTTTCCATCATCCCCTGGGCCATTGCTGTCTGGAATGCTGGGCGGGTCCCGGAATCGCAGCACCCCAAGTGATGGTTTATCGGACAGTAGCTCTACAGTCTCCTCCGCATGGGCCTCTGAATATACAGGGCCTAAACTCTTTGTTAAGCCCTCAACAAAGTCTAATCGTAATATTGTAATAAATGCTGTAAATACCGTCCTGGCAGGTGCTGTAAATTCGGAGACTAAGCGCAAGGTTATAGAGGTATTTATTTTGCAACTCTTTTAATATTTCTGAGTCTAGCAAGATAGATTATTTAGTGTGCGACAGCGAAATGGGCAATTTTCTAACCTAAAAAGGGCAAGTTATCTGAAGAAGGAAATGGGTGGTCAAATTTTGCTTTACTCATGATTAGTAGACATTATCCATGGATTGGTAAATATTTTGCATATGGTGTGAAGGTTTTTTTACAAGGATCAATATGCCGTGCTGTAGTGTATGCTCATTTTGAACTCATTTTCATCTCCAATGTGAGAATCCAATTCCTTCTACTCATGCAATCAAAGTATTAGAACTGTGAGAAAACATGTAATACATACTATGAAGAAGGCATGGGGCTTTTTATTATTATTACTATTTTAAACTAGATAGTGCACACCAAAGAATATAGTAAACTTTTCTCAGAAATTCAATTTTCAGGTACCTGAATATTTTGCGCCATTGCATGTATGTGCATGTTATACACTATTTCTGAGTATTCCTCCCCAATTGCAAATATTATGTTTTCATTTTATATTTGTTTCAGGTTATGCCCGTTTCGTTGTCACACTATATAGTTTACTCTAATATAGTAATTATGCATATCTATATATTTCTTGATTTACTTAAAATTGCTGTTAAAATCTTCCATCCTTCAAAAATGTTTTCGATCTTGTTGAAAAGATTTGCATTAACATTGTTTTATTATGACAAATTAATATATGAACTTTTTAACTGCTTTCTGATGAAATCAATAAAGCAACATTACTTGCTTCAAATTTCATGAGAAATTATTAATACCTTTCATTCAAAAAAAAAAAAAACGATATAATTTAAGGGAAAATGGGGGAATCTGTTTTTGGAAAGTTTTGCATTCTTTTATTTAAAATTCTGACACATTTTTTAAATAAAGACATTTTTTTTAGTTAAATTTTTTGAAGTGCATTTGCATTATCTGCTTTTTTCTAAAAGAGTGATATTCATTTTAAGCATAAGTTAAATATTAAATTATTCTTAAGAAACTTAATAAGTTAAATATAGTCTTTTCAGTTATTAGTCTTATTTACTGTTGAAGTTTGTTTCTTCGCTGAAAAACACATTCTTTTCTTCACTATTGAATCATATATGCCAAACCAAAGCTGTACTGATTATGTATAAATAAAACAATTTTTTGTATGTGTATGTATTTGCTTATAAAATGTCCTTCAGTTTTTCTTATCTAACATCATTTATAATTGCTACCATATATATATTTTTTTTTTCCTTCAGGAAATCGAGCGTTCTGAAGGAAAGCACTTCCTTATTTTGTTTCGAGATGCAGGTTGCCAATTTCGTGCTCTTTATTCCTATAATCCTGAGACAGAAGAAGTAATTAAAATGTATGGAATTGGCCCTAGAGTCATTACAGACAAAATGTTCGATAGATTTTACAAGTAAGTTATTTCATATTTGGTTTAATTATTGAATGATTAGTGTTCCAGATTTTACATTAAAAACGTGCAGCTGATAAAAATTATGTAGGCTGCTAACAGTGATTAACTTAAGCAACAGTGGTGCAGGACTGGCAAAATGCCAGGGGACCCAACTTACCCTCCAAGACTGAAAAATCAGCTCACTCTAAACAGTTGCCAGGGCCTCCATGCTGTCTAGTTACCTCACTGATTGCAAATAAAAAAAATTTGTTGGCATAGTAGAAAAAACTATGATATTAGTAAAAACTTTTTTCAAAAACAAATTCTTACATTTATTTTCTGGGGAAAGCGTCTACATACAAGCTTGATTTTTTTTATCATAATTTTTGTATATTGTGATGGAAATTTTTATGAAATAAATTTCCTCAAACAATAGAATCATTATTCAGTGGCTATGTCAGTGTGACGTTAAGTGTAATTGTAAGATAAATCTTGATTGATTATGTAAAGAAATAATTGAATGTAAAAAGTAACACCAGTAGAAATAGTGTTCGATTCTAATTTAAATAAATAAAGTTTAAAATGTTCTATTTTATCTATTAATTATTATTAAAGCATAGCCACTGGTAATTTTTTTACAGGGAATTGTAATAAAAGAATAGATTTAGATGATTTTGGCATTACCAGAATATTGTTTATTTTATTATTTATTCCTGTCACAATTCTTCAGATAAAATAAGCATGCTGAAAGAGTTAGTCATTTGCAACAGAAAATGCATTTTATCCCCTTATCATTTCTTGTGCAGTGAGATACCTAGATATTAAATGCTTTTTATTGTGTAGTTTATTTTTTTGTTTGTATGTTTGTCTTTTATTTTGTTACAACAAGCAATTTTATTCATGATATTTTCATGAAAACTAAAAATATTTTGTAACTTTCAGTTTTATTTTTCTAATCGCCTTTTACAATTACAGATACAATTCTGGGGGCAAATCGTTTACTCAAATTCACACGAAGCATCTGACTGCGACAATTGATGCCTTTACAATCCAGAATAGTTTGTGGCAAGGTAAGAAGGCATCTGCTGCGGCTCCCAAGAGAGACTACTACTGACTATTAGCCACAAGTGAGAAGTGCCAACGTGATAGTACGGCCGTCCCTTGCGTCTGTCTGAGTGTCCTGTAAATAATCACTGTAAAGTTCTTTCACTTTACCTGTTAACATTCCACTAGCAACCAACCACTACTGGGCTGTGATTAAACAAAAGACATTGTAGAGCTATATTTAAATTTTTAGAAGACTATGTGATGGTGATTGGGAAACTGACTGACTGGCTTGTAAAATTGTTAGTATACTTTATGATTGACATGTACAGTTTTGCCTATTTCCGTTTACATTACAAGCTTTTGTTTCCCCCCCCCCCCAAATAAATTGTGATCTGTTAGATAAGGTAATGCTCAAACAAAACCTTAATGCGTATGCTAAATACGGCCTTTGTTTAGAAATGTTCCCCCCTTTACTTAAATATTACACTATATTTTACCCATGCTCATACTTTTATTGCACAACTAGAGATGTAAGCTAAAAGTATTTTGCAGAAAGTTAAATATTTTTTGCAGCTGCCAATTTAGGATAGAATTAAAAGTTATAATGAAGTTACTTGTAGCCTAATTATTAAACAGAATCATTACATTTGAAATCGACATTGGTCATTCTGACTTGAGTATGAAGTTTGTAAGTAAGTTTGTTTTAGAACAGATTTGTTTAAATTAAACTAACCAGCATGATATGAAAAGAAAAGACACTAATGAGTATTTTGGTTGTGAAATAAAAATTTATTTTTTTACTAAAAAATAATTAAATTATGTCAAACATTATTATGTCAACTCTTTTCCTTTATTCTCATATATAGAAAATTTCCTTTCTTTTTTCCCCCCCAACCTCAAATGATTATCTTAATAACAGGTAGATGATATTTTTTTAATTATATCTCTAAGTTTTATACAACGTGCTGGTTATACAGTATCTGATTTTACAAGTATTTTTTAAGACATTCCTTTTATTTGCGGGGCCACATTTCCTCAAGGTGTTAACTTTTCATAACCATTTTGTTTTTATAATTGTCTTTAACTGCATTTGTGATTCAGTGTGATCTGTGAAAGTTCAACACAGTATTTCTTGCATATATTTTAGTTGATAATTTACAATTTAGATGTTTTACAATATTTATATGTTACCAGTGTTTTTTAATCTTTTAAAAAACTTCAAACAAAAATAAAATATCCTTATTTCTTTTATATACATTTAACTACTACTGAGTGTGTTTTTATTCAAACCATTCCTAACTTTCTTTGTTGTTAATTACATGTTGTCAATGTTAATGTGGAAGGAAAGTTTTAATTCTGAACAAATATTTGCAAAAAAAAAAAAAAGAGTGTGAGAAGTAAAACTGAAACCTTTCTGAAGCTTATTCCCAAGAAGCTTGCAGAGTCATAGTCAAAAACTAAGAGAAAATTGTTCTAAGCAAATCACCATGTTACTTACATTACTGCTCTTATACAGTGCAATTAAAGATTTAATGATAAATATGGCCTTTTCATTAACCATAGCTTATCGCCTACAAGTTTATCAGCTGCTTGAGCCGCCATATATCAAGTCTGTTCCTACCTTAAATTGACCTGTTTTAACATACTGTCTTCCAATTTTTAATGCCTTTTGAATAAATTGTTTTGAGTTTCGAAGTGCTTTTGTTTAGCATTAGAAATAGGCACCACCACATATGGTAAAGCAGGCAAGAACAAATATCTTTTGTACATGTGAGTGTTCAACAGAATTTTCTCTTAGTTTCTACATAAGTTGTACATTCACCTTTTTTTTTTTCTCCAATTCTCAGTGTTCATGGACTATAAAGCTGCATGCCTTCTGAATGATTTGTTGTGTATGAAAGTTAAACTATGACATTTCATTTACCAGTTAAAGAGCTTTGTAATCAAGTAACAAATAAATCTTTTCAACAGCTTTGTACTCAAATTTCATTTTCACACCTTTCCTTCTAAGATATTGATTCACACTACAGCTATCAAATCCACTTCCATTGCTTGGTAATCAGCCAAAATATTTTTCAAAAAATCAAAGATTCATTATAAATTAACATTTATATGTGTAAACAGTATTATTTTATATTCAAGTGAAGTAACTAAGCTGTACCACCTGACATTTTTTAATGAACAGTAATAGAGAAGTAATTTGGAAGTAGCTTAAAAAACTTGTGTCATCAGTCCAGTCAAGGAAAACTGGTTGCCCAGATTGGACCGCCTATTTCTTTTAAGCACAATTAAAACAAATATATTTTTTGATTCTCAAATTGACACCAGCACGCAATGCATGAACTCCAGTATGACATTTTATGCACTGTATCATTTCCTCTTCTCCCTTTGTTTCCTCACAAATGATACATATCCCAAGTTTTTACACTTTTTGATCCAACATTTGACGGCTTTAGTGTGCTTCGACTTGTTCCAGTTCCAATTTATGAGGACTGCTAGTGGTTTTAAACTGTTTTCTGATCTATTCCTGCAGTTTAAAATAATAATCCCATTGATTTAAATGGTCCAGTTTATACAACCGTTTGTGGTCCAATATAGGCAACCTTTGGACAACAACAAAAAATTTCCCTTAACTGTACTTTTTTAACTATTTTAATAAAATGGTTATAATAAATTGTAGCCAAAGAAATTTTCTATCTGAGGATAGAATAACATATTTTCCTACTTACTTTAAAACAGAGTAAAGGCTTTTTGTCTTTTGTTAAAATAATTAATTGATGATATTTAAATCTAAACATTTGATCTCATAACTATAACCAGTAGCACTTTCTCTTAAAAATGATTTCATACACTCCATTTACATTGTTACATTAAGGCTCAAATATTTAATTGGAAGTTATGATGCCAGTCTAAATTTGGTGACTCTCCTCCAGGACTCGTGTAAAAAGAGTTTTTAAATAAACTTAAAGGTAATATATTTTTTAATTATTCATCTTCATTAATAATCTACAATTTCTGAGTCAAATCAACACATTTTTTTTTATTGTAGACTTTGACTCATTAACAATGAAATATTTTCTGGAATAATTCATCTTGGAGTCGGTATTTTACATTGAAATTAACCCATCCGCTGACAACTGTGAGATATCTCGTAGTTTATTCGTAGCGTCTGGCTGTGCTCTAAATGTTGGTGGCAGTGAATGGATTAATTGGTATTTTCACATAAAATATCATTAACAAGGGCTTAAGTGTTATGAAGTGTAGATTTTCTATAGCTTTATATATGTTACACAGATTTACCATCCATTAAATAAATAAATTAGCATGTCCAAACTCCTGCCCATTATATCTTTAAATTGACCATCTTAAAATTTAGCTGCACCCGAATTAGATTTATATGCCATTTTTCAATATTATAATTAAAATATTAAGCTAACAGTTGAACAAAAAATAAAATCACGTAAAACTATTGAATAATGAAGTAAAAAAATAAAATCTTTGAGAATATAATATACTCATAACCTTAGATTTTTCATCATCTTAATAACCTGAAGGTTACATTTATAAGTAACTCCTTAATGTATGTGTATTTGTGAACCGTGCGTCGAAGAAATTGCTCGATTTAAAGGACCATGAATGTATTTTACCATAACTTTGAAGTACATATTTTATCTCATGCACCACAATATTACCATTATATCATGTTTTTACACAGATACAGCAAATATCATAGAACTGCGAGATCATACCGGAAATGTGCCCGATATCGGATTATTTCACCATGATACAATACAGTCCTTTTCAAAAAGCAAAACTCTTATCGGGTTTCCTAGAAAAATATAGTAGTTCTGGAAGACTGATTGCCTAAATCAATTAAAACAAAAAGTAGCTTTACACAAAATCTTCTATTCTGCCATAAATGGTGAATCCTACTGTTTAATACCCATCATAAAGAAACATCAAAACTTCCTTTCCCTAGTATCATTTGGCTTTCTAGAACTCTGTGTAGAATCTTGCTTATTAATGACTTAAACTTGTAAATGTTCTAATGCACATACTTTCAGATATCTTACCTTAACTTTTGACAGAATAACTAAATTGGCTCTCTGAAGTACTAATAGAAAGAGAATAGTTTCCTTCAAAATGCCTTGAAAGGAGAATAATGATCAATACAAAGATTCTCTGCACCTGTCTTTTGGTTTTTAAGGGCAATCTATTATTTCAATGAATTTTAGCTTGATTGCATATTTCAATTTAAGAGCAAGATAAATGCAAATCATTCATTAAAAAGACAACACGATTCAGTTCCCCCAAAAAAATCCTGCTAGATTTGATTTGTTACAGCAGTATTTCTTTCATTGTATAACACAGACCATTTGATAAATAAACAAATTGCACAATAATGTAAATGGATCTGATAAATGCAAGTTGTGTTCAATAAATTACAAACCAATGGACTTGGAACAAAGATTATTCTTTTTGAAAAAACGTACTGTAATTGTTGAAACATTTATCCCAGTGGAGTATCAAGCGGACAATAGTCTTTTCCAGGGATTTTTAAGAATTATTTCTGAACCACCTGCTAGATGTCAGTGTCTGGCTGGAATCATTGTTCTCTAAAAACTTTCTTCAGTTGACTATTCTGCTTACATCACCCGACTGTGCATGCCATCCCATTCCTGTGTATTTTTCCCGAGGTTGTTAGCTGATCCATACACACTTCAATGTGACTGGTATCCTGCGACAGTCTTTGGCTTGTTATTTACTAAACAATCCTTATACTTGAGTGAATAAATTTAATGTGTACCATTAATTCCAAGACTTTTCAATCTCTACTAATAATAAAGGAGAATGTGCGTGTTGGCACTCTACAGGGCAGACTGCTAGACCTGGAGCTACGAGATTTGGCACAAACATACTTTGAAGGGTGAGAATGTGCACCTCGGAACCCTTTTTTGAAATTTTAATTAACTAAAAATTAAGCGAAATTTTATCGTTTTCCCTTAATAACTTGCAAAATACACAGGCCTGCAAAAAATACTTTCGAAAAATTGTTTTAAATTTGATAACTGATTTTTATATTATTTTCTATGCTGATTTCAAAAATCAAATTCATTTTTTTTTTTATCACATAAGGTTCTTTCACAAAACAATTTCATATTTTGGGAGAAGTAGCTAAAATCAAAATGTTGTGAGATTTTTGACATTTCATAAATACATATTTTACATGTATATCCTAGATCTGTTATGATTTAAATGATAAATGAGTTTATAAAAAAGTTACAAAGCTTTATAGTCAAGTTTTATCTTTTCTGAAAACTTCATTTTCCAGTTTTCTTCTGGTGAATTTGCCTGGGATCGTCTCTTTTCAACATCCAGCAACAGCTGCCTATCATATTGATATTCCACCTTCCTTTTAATTCGTCTTTCCATTTCCTTTATGTCTTGGTGCAATTTTTCCTGACTACATCTAAATTTCCAGAGAAAAAGAAAGTTTGAGCTCATATTACACCTAACTTTTTGAACTTTGCGAACTTTTCTCCTACAATGGATTTCTAGTTTGGGTCTTTTTCGTTTACAAGAAAGTTAGCTACTATTAGTTTCAAGGATTTCCAGGCTTTTCTCTGGCTTATTTTCATTTTGAACTCAAAATTTTCATTCTTCATCTGTTTTCTGATGTCAGGATCTTATAAATACTCCTTCTTTCAACTTTAATTCCGAAAAACTCGGGATCTGTTCACAAAGTTATTTGAAACATTCTTCTTTTAGTAATGCCTTAAAAAAATGTTTTATAAGGCCCAATTTTATATGAAACAGTATTTTCCAACATATCTGGAGGGACAGGGTGTCTGGCAGATGGGACGTTAGGGTAAAATATCTTCTTTTTGCTCTTTAGATTGAAACCTTTCACATTGCATGTACAAAAATATCAGTCATCAGTATGATTTTAAAACTATCTCCAAACCATTGGTTTACCAAACGAAAAATATAGTTTTTTACCTCGAAACCATTTCCTTAATTCTACACAGAAGGAACAAATTTTGCATGAAATCCAAGGCTTGGCTTTATCCCCCATTTTCATGCCAAACCAAAGTACACTTTTCCCACTAAATCTGAAATGTTTATTTTTTTACTGTATAGTTACCACAAATATAGTTGAAAAAATCTCGTAAATTAACACATCCTCTGGAAGCCATTTCTCTCGACCGCATTACAAACTAAAAAGCTCTTCTACTCATAGTTCCGAATTAAATACCAGTGTACGGAACTGATCTTAGAAAGACACTGATGGTGGAGTTAGAAAAATGGCAGGAAGGGAGGACAGAGATGCACCAACAAGCTAGTGTTGCAGTTTTAACTTGTTTTATCTGGATTTTTACTGTTGTGTATAATATACATTTTGCCAGTTTAGAAGAAAATCTTAAGTAAATAATAATTTATTCTTTCTTGGATAGAATTTATAGTGCAAATTATTATTTAAAATCTCCAAATATGGTTAATAAGTTCATACAAATAATATTACATTGCTCTAAAATATACAAAATTCGTACACATGAGACCCATGATTTGTGACAAAACTGTATGTGATGGAATTTAATTATTTTTCCAGTAATCAGCATCCAAAAAACTATAAAAAACACTAATTATTTTTAAGACAATTTTTTCATTGCAGACCTGTGATATTACAGCACAAAAATAATTTTTACGCCATCTAAAAGTGTTAAAAATTGCCTTTTCAATGACATCAATTAAGTTGCCGGAGAATGTTTTTTCAAATTTTAATAAATTTAAAAAAATATTTTTTAGCATAATTTACAACAATACTTTTCATTGTTGCAAATGCAATCTACACCATTTTCATTGTTTAAACAAATATTTAATTGTGTGTTTCTCTTTTATTGTTGAAAGCTAAGGTAATATCCCAATACATTTTGCTTTCATATTTTATTTCATCAAAATTTTTGTGGAATCTGTAAACCACGCTCTCTGAGATATTAGGCATAACAAGAACATATCCAGTAAGCTGAATGATTATGGCTGCTATGTTTTCATTCTTTTTTCTGCATGTTTTAATTCAGCAAACAAGCAGCTGGTCATAAAATGTGTGGCTGGCACCATTTTAATGTTGAAATCAAATGCATATTTTACAAGAGGAATAAGAAAGTGAAGATAGTGCCTACAACATGGAATTAGAGGTTACATGACATGGTCAGTTAGTTGACTACAGTAGGAACATTTATGTAGACAATGAACATAAGAGGTCCAAGGTCACTAATAGAATGTGGGTTAAATGTCTACCACAATCTGAAGCTTAAAATTACATTGTTAAGAGAACTATGAATATAAAATGATGCAGGATTCAATTGAAATCATATTCCCGGCAAACAAGCTGGTCGCCGAAGGCAGCTAGTACCAAATAAAAATCAAAATGCTTTAATTCAGTAAAACCCATTTAAAACGGACACCGTAAGAAATGGAATCCTGTCTTAAGCAGGAAAAATATTTGGTCACGTCAAAAAATATAGGAAGCTCCATAGTTCATCTCCTCCCTAACCCTTTAAGACCGAACCCGTACGATCGTGCGGGTTAGACTTTAGCTTATATTTTTGTTCCTGGTTAGTTATATGCAATAAATGCCGGAAGAAATGATTTTTCTTGTTCCTAGAATATCTATAGATCTATTTTTCTCATTGGATGGCAGATATCGTCCATTTTTGAGTTGTAGTCGGCATTTAAACAATACGTCCGGTCTTAAAGGGTTAAAACGGAACCTGTCTAACGCAGAAACGGACAGAATTTCTAAGAACGATTCATAATATTTCACTGTTAGAAAACCTGTTCTAACAGACAAAAATGCACACCATTTCTAAAAGTTCTTTTTATTTCCTTCAGGAAAAAAGCATTCCGTGGAGCAAACCGTTTTTGTTTTTCTTTCGTATAATGATATGTATATCATACATTTTAAATGTGCTGACTCATCGTTGTAGTTTAGCTTTTCCTCATTTAGTTTTAAGCGCTGATCAATTTTTAGTCAAGGAAATGCATAAAAAGAATGTTGGATATTGATACTAAACAGGGTTGTCGATTTTTTTAATTTTTTTCAAAAAAAATCGATTTATTTGATTTAACCCATATTTTACCACATTAAGAAAAAATTAATATTTTTCCAAAAAAATTCTATCACAGACTAATGAGACATCAAGGAAAAGTATAGAGTTAAAAAACTTAAGAAAACTTTATCGGTTGTCTTTTTGCAAGCTGTCCTATATATAGGACGATGGTAAAATCCACTACTACATGCTTTGCAGTCAAGCATCTTGGTTTACATGAAATAGTAGTAAACATTCAAAGCAAAATCCTAAATTACATTTTTGGCAAAATAGTTAAGGGTTTTCTTGTACAGTTTTTAAGCTGTCATTGGAGTTGTTTTCCATTTACTAGAAATGGTTCACTTTCGAATTTGAAGTAATCTGGATTTATTTTTGAATGCCGAAACTCTTGCAACATTGCGAGGTACACATAATCCCAGGTAAACTATTGTAATATGTCGAAGAAATTCGAGGAGTTCTACAACTTGTTCTGGAGGAAACGTTTTTAATGTTTCTAAACCAGTGATGTCTCAAATGCATTTTTTAATAATGGTCAATACCACTTTTTTCTTTCATGGATGAAAAATATGTTTTTATGAGATTGTCCAACAAATCTACACCATTTTTGTACAAATTATACGAAACAACACACAATGGTATGTCTACTTTCTGCTTTCCACTCTTCATTCTACTTTTTTAAAGCAGCTTTTGTCGTCAAAATTGGTGATCAATGATACAACTCTATTGTCAATCCATCGAACAGCTGCAATTTCATTAAAGGGCATTTTGCCATTCTATTTTCCTTAACTGTTCCTGTAGCAAAGAAACGCTTGCTTCTGAGAAACCAATAAGATCACAAGACGTAAAAATGTTATCCTAATAAATTTTGTGGTTTGCAGGAGTTTCAACAAAAGACAGCCAATTTTCAACGACTGGTTGGGCTAATGATTTCTTTTCATAGCCATGCCACATTTGTTTTCATAATTGCTTTACTGCCTGATATGGTAAAATACGAGAGGGATATACATCAAAAGATGAGAGTATCCTTAGATTGTATCCAAATTTTACGGGTTTTCCTTCCATGTACAGCTTGCATCCATGTCTTCCAAAATAGTGGACTATTCTTTCATCATTACTTAAATGTTCAGAAAACATACCAAACTGTTAAAAAAACTTTATTCAACAATTTCTAATTTGGACGTACTTTCTAATAGCGATCTGAATCAATAGCAGTATTGTCATTCAAGTATAAATAACTCTTGATATCTAAGTATCGTTCTTGACATTGTTTGACTAACAAGCGTTGTTCCAGTATTAGAAGAATTTCCCTAGTACATTTTTTCTCTGGGTAAAATGTAACATCCACTATAAAAATAATTCCCAAAACTTGTTCAAGTTCATCGAATTTTAGACAAAAGTCATGAATATTTTTCTGTCAAGCATGCTTGTTACCTTCTACCATAGCTGGACAATCACATTTTCAGCCATCATCTCGAGAGTTCCAAGGTGATTTTCCTGAATCATATCCGTAAAATAATTAGGAGCTGATGAAAATTTTGGTGCACAATTAGTCCATGTAGGTGTTGAAACATATTCAGCAGCATCTTTTTTCCTTTAGAATTTCAATTGTTCCATCTGCTTCTTCTTGAATCTTTTCGTCAGAAGCAACATGACCATGTTCAATGCTGCTGCAGGCATCATCAACTTTTTAATCATCAGTGACAATTTCTGGAACAGGTGGTGATATTAAATTTAAAAACCACTATCATTATATTCATCCGCCAATGGCATTAAATACTCAAATGCTTCTTCAGTTAAAAATCTCTGATTCGTTTCCAATACTATTCTGGAAGGAGAGGATGTGAAATCAGATCACACCTCAAATAGTAGTATTTTTTTCGCTACAAAAGATAGCGTCAGCACGTGACCAAAACTCTTGACCAAAGAAACAGAACAAATATATATTACTCAAGACACACCTACAGGTTCATGTTCCAAGCAAACTAGATGCTATTGAGATTTGCAATAAGTAAAACATAGATATTCTAATCCTTTTTCCCGAAATTTCAAATGCCTTTGTATGGGTGTACATAGTAGGGAATTTTACTATTGTCCTATATATAGGACGGCACCTAAAACCTTTGTAAAACCAGTTTGAATATAGCTTTTTATTTGCAAATTTTACTCAGAAATAACATAGAAGCATGCCATGAATAAATGTGAAAAAAGAAATTGTATTTTTTTCTCATAATTATTTAAAAGAAAAATATAATTCTTGTCAAACAAAGTAGTAAAAATTAGCCAAATACAAAATTCCTAAAAAATTTTAAAATGATCAAAATTGAACTTAAAAAGATAATAAATAGCACTTATCAATCTTAAAATATACTTTAGAAGCGGAATATAAATTAAAAATGCGATATTGGATATGAAAATTCGACAAATCTGAGCTGTCCTATATATAGGACGATGGTAAAATACGGGTTAAATCGGATTTTTTTTATTTTAATGATTTTTTTAAAATTATATATATTTAACATTTTTATATTAGACAATGAGACCTACAGTCATAGAATTATATATATATAACAACATACCAGTCATTAAACTGTAGTTTCTTTTTAAAAAAATGAGTTCAAAAATATTATTCAAAAATAATATACTTTTGAAATAAAAGACAATTTTATTAAGGAAAAAAGGAACAATATAATAAAAATTGTCATTTCTTGATTATAGATATATTATTGTATGTTAGAATACTGGAGAATTTTACACTCAGCTGTTCATTTGTTTCATTACAAACACAAGTTTTGAAGCTTTCTCTAATCCTAATCTGTTTCACCCAAAACATTAAGTTAAAAATTTTCTGGATAAAATTTTTAAATTCAGGCTTCTAGGTGCATTGAGTCACCATCAGGACTACCTGTGTGCCAAATTTCATGACTGTAAGTGTGATAGATTAGTCTGGTCATTCAGCACACGTTCACAAACATTGCCTTTTATAAGTATAGATCATAGTTTAAATTGCACTATGTAGATGTTTGTATTTCTTTTGGAACATTTATATGCATTACCTAATTATCTTACATTTGAACATTATTGCAATATAAAAACTTTGTTGTCCCCAACATTATTTAGTTTTCTCCAGTATTAAAATGAAACTCACTGCATTTTACTATGTTCTTTCACAATATTTATTTTATTTTATAAAAAAAGGAGCATCTCATACTTTGCATTTTATTGTGTTGCTCATTAGAGATTTATTTAACTCTTTGCGGCGAAGTGTGCCAGTTAATGGCACACCTAATTTCACTCACTTCTCAACTGTTAAATTCAACTATAAATGGGGAAAAAATAGGTTAGGATAGGGCTAATAGTACTCCTTTTAGAACGTATATAGCAGCCTTATGAAATTTTGTTTTCGAATAGGAATTATTAGAGATAAAGTTTGGGAAAATTCCTTGACTCAGAGATAAGAAATTTTTCAGTTCTGAACATTTCACAATTTTAGTAAAGTAACTCGAAAATTTTGTTCCAATATTCTTGAAGTTTTAATTTATAATTTTCTGTAAGATTCAACAATAATTTTTGAGTGTATTAAGGTGGCTGTATCTAAGGGGGTTCTCATAAGGAGGGTGACCCAAAAAGGGGACGACCCCTCCCCCCTCTGAATGAAGCAAGTTTTTTAAAAAAAACTTTTTCTGTAGATTCTATGTCTAGACAATAAACTAAACCCATTCATGATGTTTTCTCATCATATTTCCAAAAAATTATTGCCTTGCACCGCAAAGGGTTAAAATATAATTTGCTTGCGTTCTCAAAAATAAAGATATGGAAAGTACTCTAGTTACATCAAATCAATAAAATATTTTATCTATATATTCTTTCTTTAAATATAATTTTAAAATATTTTAAAATCACTATTTAAAGATACATGGACAATTTTATTTCAATAAAGCAGATTAACTTGATATTTAAAATAAAGTGATTTAAATCAGTGATTTTTTAAAAAAAAAATCAGTTGATTTAAATCACCACAACCCTGATACTAAAATGGAAATAATTAAAGAGAAAGATCATTTGAAGGCAAAACAAATTATTGAAAAATTCAAAATAGGAAAATCTGAATTTTTCGAAATATTTAAGAACGAAATAACTGAACTATGGTTGAATAGAAATGGCTCAACCAAGAGAAAAATACGGAAAACAGTCAACGAAGAAATTAATGAAACTGTATGGGAGTGGTTTGTAGATGCAAGATCTCGAAATCTGCCGATATCCGGACCTATGCTACAAGCCCAAGATAAAGATATTGCAGAAAAATTAGGAAAAACTGATTTTCATGTATCAAATGGATGGCTTGAAAGTTTCAGAAAAAAACATGGGATATTTTTCAAAGCAGTCTATGGGGATGTTTCGGATGAGACTGTAAATACGTAGAATAACAAAATTGAAAAACTCATTGAACCTCAAAATATTGCAAATGCCGATGAAAGTGGGAATTTTTCGTGGCTTACAAACAAAATAGTTATGTATTAAAAAAGCAAAGTGTACTGGTGGTTAAGAACCAAAAGAACGACTCGCAGTGCTCTTTTGTGCCTTTATGACTGGCAAAATCGAAAAACTGTTGGTAATTGGCAAGGCTGCAAAGCCTTGGTGCTTTAAAAATCTGGACATAAAAAAACTTCCTGTAATATGGAAATCGAACAAAAAGGCATGGATGACTGCTGCAATAATGAAAGAATGGTCAGGAACTCTTAATGCAAAAAAAGAAAGAAGGCATATTTTGCTGTTTTTAGATAATGCCACTTGACACCCTCATATAAAACTTTCAAACATAAAATTGGCTTTTGTTCCCCCCAAATACAACCAGTGTTACTCAACCTATGGATCAAGGAATTATTTGTTGTGTCAAAGTAAATTATCGAAAATTTCCAATGCAATCTTTACTAGCTAATATGAAAACAGCACCAAATGCAAGTGATATAATAAAATCTGTAACAGTTCTTGACACAGTGAATGTGGTTATCAAAAGCTTGGAAAGAAATAAGCAAACAGACAATTCAAAAATGTTTTGTTGAGGCCAATTTTCCTGCAAATGTTTGCATTGAAAAACATTCATCAATCGAAGATATAGATGTACGTGATCTGCAAATTTTGTTACACAACCGAAATTTTTCCGATATGAGTACGAATGAATTCATATCAATCGACGATATTTTAACAGAGATTCCTATTGATAATGTGAATGATATAATTCAAAGGCATATGAACAATGACAGCAGTGACGATGATGAATGTAACAAAATGAAGACATTTCTGCTGACGAAGAACTCTCCATTAAATCATATGGATCTGTTTTAGATACAGTATCTGAACTTGAAAAATTTGCTATAAGTCAGGGAGATGCTGAAATGCTTGAACTTTTGAAGAATATGACAATATTAACGGAACAAAGAATTATTCATAAAAGATATGTACAGAAAACAATGCTGGATTATTTTAAAATGTAAATTTAGCAAATAAGCTTATTTTCCTATAATTTGTAGCTTTTGAGTAAAGATAATCATGTTCTTAGAGTAAGTAATTACTATGATATTTATTTCTATTTAGTGTTCAAAAGCAATATTATTAAAATAAAATGCCTATAAACATATAACTTGTATACATTTCCATAATTTTTATTGTTATTGTGTAATTTTAGAGCTTTTTATTTATTTTTTTGTGTAGAGCTTAGGCAGACTTGAAACTTAAGAATATTATAAAGTACAAAGTCACATAAGCAAGCACATGAAAAAAAAAAGAAAGACTGTATCAATATTTACACAAAATTTAACTTTTTCACAAGAGTGTTTTCAGTCCTATTAAAAAAATATCTGGAAATTATACAAAAGAAAAGTAGAGGTTACAATTAAAATTTTACTGATTTAACTAATGTAACTCTGCAACAAAAGAAATACATTAAAATGACCTTACAAATATCAAAATCAACTTAAATCATTAAAATGCTTTAATTTTCAGAAATTAAGTAAATGGAGAATATTTTTAAAATCCTGATACAGTCATTTCTGTTTATCAGATGATTTATTCTTCTTAATTTCAGATGTTTTTTCTTTAATACCTCTTCGCAGTGCATTTGCTTTTATAAAAAGGGAAATATTTTTGGAAGATTCTGCTTTATTAGACAGTTCTTCGGCTGAATTTTCCAATGTTGCGATATCAGCTTGAAGGAAAACTTTTTTAGATTTTAAATAGTTAAGCTCATCTACTTTACTTTTCCTACTGTTTTCCAAATTTTTTTGGTACTCAATTTTTCGTTGTTCTTCCAAATGAAGGATATATTTCTGCCTCGAAGAAGAGACAAACCTTCTCATCTCTTTTGTAACAATTGTAGAGTGAATATCATTAGAATTATTTGCATTCTCAAAAATGAGCCTCTGAGTAATATAAGAATCTTCTTTTAAGTTTTCTACCTCTATTGATTTATTTACACTGAGCCCCTTGTTCTACTGTAGCTTGTTCCATGCGATAAAATCATAAGAATTTTCATTACTCTCCACAACTTTTCATTTGCTGCATCTTGAAGTAAAAAATCATTTAAAAAGCTGTCTACTCTGTCAGATTTTAGATCAAAGTTTTTGAATGATGCTGAGCACTTGGAGACAGTAGTTTCAAAAAACTCTTTAAATTGAAGCATTAAGGTATCACATTCTTCTTCTGTAACATTTTTTTTTTTGACAAAAATGTAATAAAATTTGTTTCATTGAACTTTTGCAATTACATTGATCAGAGGTCATTTTTCTTCGATCTATGCATGAAGCATTCCCAACAAGAGAATAACTAATTGGTGATTTAGCCAAAAGGGTTTGAAGTAATTTTGTGATAAATCATCTACAGTCGCATCGCAAATTCATAACTTCTTTGTCAGAAGTTGCTTTCTGTTTTATCTTTTCTTTAATTAATTTCTCACCAACAAATACACTGACCTTCTCAAGAGAAGTATAATTTTGCCTCTGTGAAGTCAAACTGGCATAGCTTGCGTGCGGTTGAGATATTCTTTTTGGTTTCAGATTTTAAAATATTGAAATAGTCTATCAATTGATTAACTAATTTCAACATATCAGTGGAAAAAAAGGCACGAGTGGCTTATCTCTTTGGTAAATTTCTAGAAATGGCAAGAGTAATTTTGCTATAACCAAGAAAAAAATTTAGCTTGATGAGCATGAGCTTTTGTTATTCACTTTAGGCAACTTATTATTTTCAACATTATGAACATATTTTTTAATATATGGACAAATTTCTATCACATTCCAAAACTGGTACATTTTCCAGCCATCTATAGCCACAATACTGAGGGGGAAGTTTTTTTTTTTTTTTTTTAACTCCGAGACTTTTTCAAAATCTTCCCTCTTAGCTGGTGAATCTTTGAACAACCAGTACAAAGATGATAGAATGTCATTTACATTCCAGTCAGTACTAGATGCACCATATTTAAATGTATTATTCATAATATGTAGCCCACAGCTACCAATACATATTATGTCCCTACTAAATTCTTTTTTCTGGGCCTGCCCATCAATACAAGCAAAAGTTTTGACAAATATAATTTATAGACAGACTTTAGGAATGCTGATAATGTCATAAGACCATGAATGGCCTATGAAGGAAGATGTGAAATATTTTGTGTCTATGAACTATTAAGAGCTAATGGGGAGTGAGAATTTAAGTAAAATTTAAGAGTAGGAGTGGGGGAATATGGTCCATGAGAATCAAAGTAGGGGTTTGTGCAATTTATTTGCTGCAGATATAAGAATTTGATTAAGCTTATTAGTGGTTTAAATTTGAAATCGAAACACCCGTGTTTTTTCTCCCTTTTTATATCACGTACCAAGAGTTGCCATTCCAGCAGACTTGTTCTCAATTCATCACCAATTTTCACTCTTAAGTAGTTTTATCGCCAATCTGCCGCAAAAAAGAAATCAGATGATCAGGAAAATAAAATTTCGCCATTCGATAAAAGAATTTTATTTTAAAAGGAAAATAAGCACTTTCTTAGGACTACTGACAAAAAAATAAGTACTTCTAAGGGCTTTTAGAAATGGCAAGTTAAAATAAGCACTTTCTAAGATCCGTGGGAACACTGTCATATATTAATAAAACCCTGTACGAAATGGAAAATTTTCCACTTAGATTCCGTTTAGTATAGGTTTTACTGTATATATTAGATAATTTTTATTAAATGACAATGGATAAAATAAAATCTATTTTAAAATGTATTTTATTAAATAAAAAATTATGAATATGTCTTACATAAAACAATTTATTTTTATCAACCATTCTTGCTAAATATTTTCCATATGAAAAAGAAAATTCAAGAAAACATCTGTTTGAACATACAGCTTGATGACTAAGTGAAGAACAACTCCTCAGTTCCATATGTTCAATCATACAAAACTCATAGTAACTAATGATAAATACTTCATCAACAAAAAATTAAGTAAAAACAGCAAAAAATGAAACAAAGTTCATTTTAATCACAATGAAAAGATACATTTTATATATGATAAATGATTATACAATTTAATAGCTAAAAATATAAATTATGATAGATAGCTAACCTGAAACTTGAGTAGCTGATGATAGTATATGGTATTACAAATCACAGCACAGCAAGAAAAGCCAAAGTTGGAACAAATAAGCTAGCACAGATGCTTCATAGAAGTATATGACAGTGCAGCACATTTTGGGTATGAGAACCCAACATACCAGATCTCCAGTTTCAATAATTACATCTAATAAAGTTCAAGTGAAATTAAATAATTTAGACATAACCAAGATATTGAAAAAAGATAATTTCTTTGCACATTTCTAACAAACCTTCAGAATTTTCATAGGTATGACATCATACAAAATATAATGTTTCACACTACAGGAAAAAATATCGATCAAAATTTTTTACTTCCCTTTCACAGCTCACTATTCTGAATATTTAAGGACAATTACTACTCATATACTTTTGTGCAACAATATACAACACAACTACTCTGAAGTAACTAATCTAATGCTATGTACATTTCCCAAACTGACACAATGGAGAAAAATGAATAAAATAAAGTCTTTGACTTCTTTTTAATGACAGTGTTACCCCTAAACTATTTTTTTCACTACTAAACAATACTTGTAAGCTTTTATGTCCTATTCGCATTTCATCATATAACTTTCCCCCATCTCATGCAATAAAAATACCAAATTTCTACTAAAACAGCTGAAAATTATAAATTACTAAATCTGAATACAACTGTATTAGGAATTAAGGGAGTGGGTCCAGTATAATTTTTTTTATTTTCTATTTTGCTTTCAAACATAATTTTTATAGAATCAAAATTAGGAAAATAAATCAATCAATTTAAGTTCTTCATATTTTGAATATTCTTAAAGCAGAAACTTGTAAATCTTATGCTACAATAAACATGGATATTTGTATCTAGAAACTTAAATGAATTTTGTACTAAGAATGCACTTTAACAGTGGGAAGGTAAATACCATTCCCTCTCAAGCTGTACATGTTGCATTGTAGATTTTATACATTTTAAATAATAAAATGTACAAGATTCATTCATACAAGAAGTATGAATATGGAAGTGCAGAACTAAAGAAGTATAACCAAATAAGTGGTTTGTTCAGAATTCAATTACAACTTTTATTAATTCGTAAAATAATGACTTGATTCAAATGGCTTAAAAATTGTTGTAACTGGTTCTGAATGTAATTATTATGAAAACCATTTTTTCCCCCAATTAAAGGGGGGGGAAGTAAAGATTATTCATGCATTTTCAAATAATTATATTGTTCCATAATATGTCAAACATTTCATTATAACTATGTATACACACACCCCTGTAGCATACAGTATTTATACAGTATTTCATAGCAAGCATATGAAAGCCATGATCAATAAATAAGTTCAAGGCAAATGACGAATTCATGGCATGCATTTATATTAACATTTGTTATTTATGAATAATGTTTTATGTATGTGTATGGTAGCAATATAAAAAAATATTTAATTTGAATAAGAGTTTATATATGCCTGTATATTAAAAAAAGAATTAAGCATAAACATATGCGTCAACAACTAAAGGATTAGCTGTTAAAAAGAAAATTTGCAATACAGTAACTTAAAGAAAATAATATTAAGTATTCAAAAATTAAAATGGCTAATTTTAAGTTACAATTGCATAAAACTAATTAATTTCCTGCTGTAAGTCGATATATTCAATTTATTTAAAGCACTCCGAAATTAATATAATAAAATGTGGAAAATAAGCATTAATCAATTGGTTGCTAGATGTGTTTTATTTCATTTCAGAAGTATTCTTCTCCAAAATATTTTTAAAACTTTCCAATAAAAAATTGGCATCCCCACACTAAATTATCTGAAAATCACTACTTTACTGATAGCCATATAATTTTATTCTAACAGGATAAGATAACTAAAGAAATTTACCTTTTGATGTATAAGTATTAGTACAATTTATTCATATATTTTTTACATTTTTCCCCATAAATACAAATATAGCTTTTAACGGCATTTAATAAAGATATAGTTGATAAGCAATGCACTCGCAATATTTTCAAACAAAAACAGAAGAATCAACGGAAAATGATTTTATTCAAATAGCTATTAAAGCCACAACACGGAAGATAAAAAAAATTTGATTCAATAAGTTTCAAACTATTATTTGTAGTTTAAATAAACAGCTGAAGAATATTATTCAAAGAAAAAAAATATTCAAATAAAAGAGCCAAGAAGCATACTAAAAAAATATGAAATAAATAAAAAGAAAAATATCTGATGCATGTTTGTAAAAACATATTTGTTAATCAACACAAATAGTGATTTAAAAAATGGTATATTTAATGCATTAGTATAATGAATGCGAAAGAAGAGAACTATGAAATTTCATTTCGTAGATTTGTCTATTGGAAAGATAACTTACTTTGGCCAAGTGCAAACGCCTGCACATTACTTAAATCAAAATTAAATGTCGAGTTCAATACATAAAAAATAAGAATCAATCTTTTATAGTTTAAGAAATTTTATGTTTGTTTTAGTAAAGACAAAATGCTTAACAGTAATTAGAACAACTTTCTAGTTAGCCATACTTCTTTTCTAGGTGTTATCTTACCAAGTTTTTTAAAAAAAATGTATAGGTTTGCTTATTAACAGTTTATAAATTTAAACTTAATATATAGTTCATAATTAAATTATTATACATATCTTTGTAGTACAAACATTTTCAATCTATTTCTAATATTGAATTTAGCATTAAAATGATAAATATATTTAAATATTTACTTAAAAGTAATGTTTAATAAACAAAACAATGGAAGCAAAATAAGAAATTTTTAAAAAGTGTCACCACTGTGTTAACAAAACTAGAGAATCTTTTGAAAAATGCAATATAATGAATAAAACTTGTGATTCTTCACTACTTTATAACACATAAAAAGAGAACTATCTTCATCGTTTTCAGTTCGTGTAATAATTTGTCTCCCATAAACTACAGAACTTTTTTTTTTAAATTATATTAAAATCAAAATACTTATAGCAATGTTGATAAGCTAATCACTACGTATTATTTGTACAATATTTTACAAAACCATCAATGCTGTTTTAATCATTACCAAGTGGCATTTCAACCTTTTAAAATTTTCATATTTACAAAATAATCATTAATAAAACAAAATTAATAACTCTCATTATACTAGAAGGAGGGATTTTTTTTTTATCTAAAGAATTGTCCAGCTTTTTCACCTCTGAAATTGAGTATGATTAAAATTAGAGACAGAACTGTCATTCAGAAATTTAAATGCAAAAACTGGCTTAAGAGAAAAGGCATAACATTTTGAAGCTCAAAACATAATGATTTTGAATCAAGGTAATATAAAATATATCTTGTTACACTGTTCATGATTTTCAGAATGACAAGGATTAGAAAAGCATTAGTGTTTTATATTTCTAAATAATTTTCCAGAAAGAAATTTCACAAAAGTTGGTTAAGAATTACAAATTCTAAAACGTTTATTCATAACTAAACAAAAACTTAATTTTGCATTTAATTCAATTAACAAGAACAGTGGAGATTAATATGGAAAGGAAAGTGGCATTTTCTCATACCAGACATGCCACTTATTGAAGGAAGCACAAGTTAAAATTTACTAATCCATATAAGAATATGAAGCAGAAAATGAAAAAACAGTTCATGTTAGGAATGTGCAAATGGTAAAAAAACAATGTGAAATGCCAGGATAAACATCTCAAGCACCCATTTTGTGGTGCTAATTACTGCAGAGTATCTCCTTGAACAAAACTAGCAGACAGAGTTTTAACTCCCACAACCATTTTGCGCGCTTCACCAGTGTTTGATGTTTCAGTCTTGGCTTCAGAAGTGTCATTAGTTGCAGACTCATGAGTTGTTTCTGTAGCAGCACTGCTTTCTGTTGCACTGTCACCAGTTTTCTGTTCAGTTTCAGTTTTCTGTTCGGTTTCCTGCTCAGTTTCAGTTTTTTCTTCATTCTCCTATAAAATATAATTCAATAAAACCTTAAATATATACTTTAAACAAGGAAAAAAGTTCTATACTAACAACAATTTAAAAAGGCTTCTGCTTTGTGCTCTTACACAAATTTCTAACTTCAATACAGCCAGTTTAATTATTTTTCAAGAAACCACTATGTATAAAAATTACAAAAAAAAAATTTGACTGCACATACAGAGAAATCTGCTTCGTTTTATTTTAATCTTAGCAGGCATATTTGGATCTTACCAAAATAATATAAAAGATGGGTCATAACCTATTTGATCTCCACTTTTAAAAAATGAGCCTTATTAAAACCTTAAATTTGTGCCAAATTTATGAATGAAAATAAGTGCTTTCTCTTCCTGAATCAGTAAAACTGCAAGATGTTTTACACAACTTCAATAAATGTACAGATTAAAGGAAAGTTAACTATCAAATACTCTATAATATTCACTATTGAAAAGTTAGCAGATCTAAACAGTATAAGGTAAGTGCTCCAGTAGTGGGCCACTTGAATTTTTAAGTTGAAAAACAAGAAATTCCAACATCCCAATGAAATAAGAGATCTGCCTCTGGTAGGCTGAAACCCTTATCAACTAAATACCAAAGGCACAGCCTTTATTTCCTATTTAGTTAGGAGCTAGAAAGTTTGTTACTGAAGTTGGTCTCTGAGAGAAGCATTTTTAGCTTATTCTTAGCGATTTCCTTAAGAGGTAACTCTTCATTCAACTATTTTTTTAGCATACATTCTATTTGTTTTTAAAATGAATTGTTATTGATATTATTTGATTATATAATGAATGTATTATAAACTATCTTTAAATTAAATAATACTGATAATTTATGGATAGTGAAGGGTGGCCCACTTTTGGATCAATGTTTTACTAAATGCTCCAGTAGTGGGCCTGGGGGGGGGGCAGTACTGGAGCACATACTTTCTCTCAAATAGACTGTTTTGTGATGTTTAATAAGAAGGTTATATCTTGTAAAGGCTTTTTATTTAATTAGATTTGCTTTATTTTTATCAGAAACAGTAGTGGACCACATGGCCCACTTCTGATGCACTAATGGCCCACTACTGGTACACTAATGGAACATTCTGACTAATTACTTAAATAATAAATATTTTATAGTACTGTTGAGGAAAAGACTAATATTCAAGAATTAGTTGGGCTCTGTAACGAGGCAGCCAATAATAACTATCGCATTGCTGGACCATCGAAAAATATTCCATCACCATTTAAGAGGGCTCTTTTCTGGCTGCAGAGGGAAGATGATAAAAGAAAAAAAAGATTTATTCAACATAAAATATCAAGATTTAATACCCATAATGCCACAAACAGAACTTAAACTGAACGATTGTTAATTAGCATATACCTTTAATAAAAAAATTGGCTGTTAGAGAAAAAATGTAAATGTCATGTGACTAGAATCTATAAATTAAAGATTTCACCTATATCAAGCAATTTTTATTGTATTTTTTATAGTGTATAATGTTAATGTATTGTTATTATTACTATATATAATGATTTTATTCTTTTTTCTTTGGCACAATTGACAAATCTGGGTGGCCCACTTTTGGTATGCCCACTACTGGTACATCAAAAGTTTGCTATGCCCACTTCTGGTGCATAGGAGTGATCTAAGTTTTTAATTTTTAAAAAATTATATTACAATTATTTTGATATTTCAGGTGATTATTATTTTAGATAAAAGTTTGAACAACCATAAAAAAATATAGATTAGCGAAACTTCTCAAAAGTTTAGATGATAATTGAGGAAATACCCTTAAGTGGCCCACTACTGGAGCACTTACCTTATATGCTGAAATTAAAAATCTGTTGGAAGGCAGTGTGCATTTTCTGAATATAAATTTTATTATGTGTCGCCTACCAAATTTAATAATAAAGAATGCATATCCTAGTGAATCAGTAATTATAATTTGCCTAAATAGGTGGAATAATTAATAGATTAAAAATAAATTCTAAATACATAAATATATTTAGGACAATTCTCATAATAGTATACAAATTACAGAAAAGACTGAAACAATTCCAATACCTGCAAGGACAATAAAAATAACACAGCCAAAAAAATACCAAGAATTCGTCAAATATTTTATTATTTTCCCCTATCAATGCTAAAAAACTTGTAGAAAAAATACAAAACATTTTCAAGAAATGCACATAACACAGATTATTTCTAAATGAAGATATATAAATATGAAGCTCCATGCATTGATTGGAGGCACGCATTAAGAAACCTTTTACTCATCACTTACAAAATAATAAAACTATAAATAAAATAATCAGGGATAAAAATTATCGAAAGATAATATAATTTTCATTTATCAAAGCAGCAATCCTTTATCATAAGCACATTAGAATCAATTTCCTTTATCAAAGCAGAAAAAATACTTTTTTGTCACAAATGAAATAATGTATAAAATTGATATAATGATGGTGAAAATGAAATTTAAATCGAAATCTTTATTTCTTTTAGATAAATGCCTTGTGAATATTTCAAATATCAACCACAAAGTAGCTACCAACAATAACTTTTTTATCATAACTTTTAAGAACATCTATACAAAATTGCCATGCAATCTGAAAAATTTCTTACCAAAAAATATCAGACAGGTAGGGAATTATACTATAAACAAACCTTTATCTTTACATGAACTAAACATCAGCCAATGTAGAAAAGAAATTTAAAAAGCTTGTTTTTAAAAAAAAAAAAAAAAAAAATTACTCTGAAAAGAGTTTTAGAGCAACCAAGAATATGATATTGTTTTGAAAAAACTACAAAACTTTAGAGGGCACAGAAAAGAAAAAGATTATATTACAAATATCACTTGAAATGTATACAAATTTTATTTTAAAAGGTATCTACTCACATCATCATCCTTTTTTCGTTTAAATTTCCTCTTCTGGTATGGTTTTCCTTCAACTTTAGCTTGATGTTTTTTACTTGTTAAATGCTAAAATGGAACAAAGAATGCTATAAGAATTTTATAATATGGATATATATAATGGCAAATATTATTGATATTCCATCCATATTCAAGAAAATCACATAAAATGAACACACAGGCTATAACTTAACACACTTCAAATTATGGGCACTATGAAAAGGAAAATATTATCAAAAAGTCTGTGATTGATTATGAACCAAATCTGTCAGAACCTCATTTGCAACAATTATAATTATACATTACACACAATATATTCAGTAAGTAAATAAAATATAAATCTTATTTAAAAATACTGTGTACTATGAAGATAGTAATGATGAAAACCAACATGTGAAAAAAATTATACAAGGTGGCCACAGAAACTGTGAAATAAAATTTCCCCGACTAAACTTACACAATTTCCCTGATTTACGGCTACTAATTATATTAGTTTCCTGGCTTTCTCCCTACTCAGAATCACTGTATGCGTACAATATACATTATCAAAAACACTTTTACAAGTTATTTAATATGAGAAAATAATATATTTTTTATGAAATTTAATTTTTAAAAAATGGAAGAAACATCCTAAAAAAATCTATTAATTACATTTCTTATGTGTAAAAAATACTGGAAATTTTAACAAAATATTTTGCTTCTAATACTGCACAAGAATTCTAAGAAATATTAAAACTACTCTTTGCAACCCAAGTTAAATTATATTAAAAGTACAGGTTATTATGATCTTTGCTCAAAAATTTAAAACAGTTCAATAATTAATTACTGCTCTTTGCATGATTACCAGAATAACATGTTGCAGCATAAATATAAAAATAGTATAATTATACGTACCCTAATAATAAATATTTTAGCAAAGATTTAAACAAGAGAAACTGCCAAAATATTACTTCAAATCTTTATTCTTTAACAAATCATAAGAAATTAATTGCTCTAATCAAAAACTTATGCTTTTATAAATGAATATAAGTTTTTTGAAAAAATTCCATTTATTATTACAAATAATGCTAGACATGAGATACTAATTTATAGATCAAATAACTATTAATTAATAACAAATAACTATTAATTTCCCCCGATTTTTAGAAATTTTTATGAATTTCCCCGATTTTTCCAGATCGATAAAATTCCCTGACTTTTCCCTGATATCCCCGATTTACTGGTTCTGTCGCCACCCTGTTATATCACACACAGACATATAATCACAACAAAAAATCATATACCTGCTGCAGTTGAATTTCTGAATTAAGTATAAGATTACAAATGTCGCATGAAAATTTACACATTTTTGCTTGTTGAGGTTCACCAAACTCTGTAGGTAAAGGCCTTACAACAGCAGCACCATTACCTAAAAATCAAAAAGCACCATTACCAAATGAGTGCCCAAACTCTTGTTTTCTACACTTCAATGTAAAAAATAATTACATAATTAAGAAAAATAAATTTTCTTACAATAAAAAAATAAACACTATTTCAATGACACTAACTTGATAAAAATTGGTATAGGCATTCTTTTTTCGAAAAGGGGAGGGGGACATACATTTTGGGGACTCCTTCATGTTTTAAAAATGAGTGAAATTCCTAATAATTTAAACTAAATATAAAAATCTCATTATTTAAAAACAATTTTTAAGTGTCGTTTTTCTGCATAGTTCTTCAAATTAAGAACTATGCGGAAAATCATGAAAATTCTTAAACATATTGTGATACTCATAGAATCTGGGTGAATATTTTATTTCTTATTTAATTACAACTTACTTTTTCCATTCACTTCAGGTTCAACTTCAGATTCTTTCTCGGGTTTTTTCTCTTTTGATTGTTGCTGCTGTAATAATTTGTTCTTGTGCTTAGTTCCTACAACAAAAAAAATCTTACTATCAAACAGAATAATGATAAAAATGTATACAGAAAACAATACAGCAAAATGAAATTTACTCAAAAAAATTCAGTCGACTTTTCATCATGAAGTTTCTTCACACACAGACTGACTAATATTTATTAATGAATGAATAATGCAGATATACAATGATTTAAAAACTTTGCAGTTACTGATCACTTCAAAATGCCAAGATTAGCAATTTTTGATGATTTTACTCTGGAAAGGGGTGACAGGCAATGAGTAAGATGAGTGCATTTCAGGAGTTCTTTGTTAGGTCATGCTGAGTAAAATGTGAACATCTCTCCCTCTATTTTTCGCTTCACCCCTATTTTGGTGAAATCAACTCTGCCAGCATATGCGCAAAAGCATGGAGAGTTTCGAAATCCGAGAATATATCTATATGCTTCTCTTGCATTGAACAGAAAGAAAAGACTATAAATGTAAATAACAATTATAGCAAATTGATTAATGCTACTTATCTTTTTCTTAAGAGATATCTTCACTGATTCAAATCAGGTTAATGGATATTTAATTTTAAAACAAAATTATACTTATTTGATAATATTATTGATAATTATATCTATTTGTTATCTATATAAATTAAAACTGATATACATTATACATTCATTCCTGTAAGACAAAATCTGCATCAACATTTAAACAATAAATTAAAAATAAAGAATACGAAATTTATTATTTGTGTGATATTTTGTAGCAGATCATATGAAAAGAAAATATATACCATCCAGATGCGTCTGCAACTGAAGCGAGCTATTTGCTGTAATACCACACAATTCACATCGAAACGATTTCCCAACAGGTGCAATTTCTTTACTTTGAGCAACTGGAACAAAAATTGTCACATGACAATTACTAAAGACTGGTATACTACTTCTAAACTTGAGAGTGGATATCAAACTTTAGAATGATCATTCATCATTACACAAAATCACTTCAAATGATTAAGTAATAAACAATAATTCTATTCATGCAAAGAAAATAATTCAGTCAAATGTAGAATATTTATTACCTTGTGACTGAATTGACTGAAGAGCATCCTGCAGTTTTAATTTTTTTGCATGCTTTGCTCCTCGAAGATGCATGTCATAAGGTATACTAGAGGTAAAATCAATGGAGCAAACCGTGCATCGCCATTCACTCTAAAAAAAGTGAAAGGCAAAATTTTTTATTCAAAGAACTTTTATTTTATTTCAACTGAAAAATTGTGATTTCTGAAAGGAAAATGTGCTTGTTGAAAACTTGTCAAATAAAGAACATTTTTTTAAAAAATGTAACTCTACTTTTAAACAAATGAACAAAAAAAAAAAAAAATTGCTAAATTGCATGTTTTGTTAAAAATCTTTAAAAACTGATAATTTATATTATTCAAAACTTTAAAAAAATACTATTTTATGTAAATATGCACCAATGATAGAATAAACTACTGAATTATAAAGAATCCTAGCTGTGTGTGTTGAACTAAAAATTGTTTTACAAGGTGATTTTAAAATTAAAATATTAGAAAGCCACTGCTCATTTAACAGAATAGTCTTCCTTGATTATTGCATTTTTTATGTTCCAGCCACATTCAAAACTTTTATTTCATTTGTCTGTTTATATATAACTAGGGGGCCCTGCCCCCCTGTTTGCTAAAGCTTGCGAACCACCAGAAGGATTGTGTTGCACTCCGCGATTTGCATGCTATAGTGAGGACACTGCGTGTCCTAGTACAATTATTGTCAAATCTTTATATATATATATATATATATGAATCAGTTTTATTTTACTTCTGATGCTTTAACTGAAATCAGCACAGAATAAAAATTTTTAGCCTCAAAAAAGATATTTTACTTCAAATAAAACTTTCAAAGAAAATTATGAAAGTGCATAAATAAACAAATACATAAGAGTTGCAAAATTAAAAACAAAGATAATTATTCGAAAAATTAATTCTAAAAACAAATTAGATTTAATATTATTAATAAAGAGATTGTGGTGTGATATCTTAGCACTATGAACATAAAAAAAGACAATATTATGAATAAATAAAAATCTTAAGCTGATTTCCTTTTAATACTTTCACCTTAATCAAAAAGGAATAAAATTTTTTCGCCCTGAACCTCAGCCTACCTTATTTGCAGGTACGATGCGTTCGAATAAAATGTTATTTGTAGGCACTGTGTGATCGAATAGAACATGATTTGCAGGTATTGAGCATTTGAATAAAACATTATTTGTATGTACTGCATGGGCAGATGAAAAATTAATTGCAGGTACAATAGTAACGGATAAAATGTTACAGGTATTTTCCATTCAGTCAACTTGTACATTCATGTTTTCTTGATGATACTACACCATTTTAATTATTTCAGAATTTTATTATCAGTTAACCAATTAACTTATTTTATGCCAGTGGTGCCATCTGCTTATGAATTTAAGAAGAAATTGTTAAAAAAATTAGTTTATAATAACGAATTCTAAATTAAAAACTAAAATGTAGAAAATAATAAAAATTACTTTTTAGTACACTAATGAAACAGTGTTCTAGTAAAAAAATATTTAACCCATAAGTTTTACGCAAATATTATCTAAAACTTGAACTATCCAAAATATTAGTCAAATGGCAAAGAGGATGGAGGAAAAAAGAGCTTAAGAATTACTAATATAATAGCCCAGATCTGTCTCTCGATAAAGCTCTGACATCACCAACAATAAAACTCATGCCATAGCACTGTGAGACATTAAACAGCATTATTTTATTGTCGGAGAACATAAATTTCTGTAATTTTAAATTTAAAAGAGTAATTGTCATTATAATTTCAAATTCAATAGCTCTAAAATAGTGAACTAAAATTTGCTATTGATTGATATAAAATTTATCTCGCTATGATCCGTAGTTCCTGAGAAATTTTAAATTATATTAATTCAAATTAATTTCCATAGTTTAATAGAAAGTAGTAAATCACATCAGTAGTATATCATGCGTGTGATATAGTTTGGATGCCACAATGCATATGATTTTTTGCAATCGTGATGATATAATTTGATAATATTTTTTGGCAATGTTAAAATTTACACAAAGACATCTGAAGTACAAGAAAAATTGTTAAACAACGAAAAATACTTCACACGGAATGTTGTTTACCAGGAGGTTTCTTGAATAAAGAAATATGTAAATAAAAATATTTCCTGTCTTTAATCATATGTTTATTTCATTTGTTTTCAATCAATGTTAAACATTTCTCCCGCATATATATCTATTTAAACACGTCAAATTTGACGAGAAATCTCTCGAATGAAGAGGCAACTTGCACCCATCATACCATGATGGGTGATTTTCTAGTATGTAAGAAAAAATGTGTAAACATTTTATGGAAGTTTTTAATTTTCAAGGATTAAAATTAAATCGATTAAAGTGATACTAAAATGAGGAGCTAATTATGGAAGGCAAAAGACAGTAATAATGGCGAGTGAAAATATGAAAAAATTTGTCACCCAAGGACCGAAACCTAGAACATTAAATTGCAAGCACAATGCCTTGACAACTGTACTATCGCAACGCACGGCTGGAAGGTGAAACAGGGGTTTTTTTTTTTTCATTTCAACTGTCATTTATATTGTAGTTTGGAATTTAAAAGATTGCTGAATTTTAGATTGAGGGAAAGGTTTGATAAAATTTATTTGCAAGTTTTAGATTCAACCTTTTTTTTTTTTTTAGAAAAACCCAAGTCGCTGACTTAAACTATTCTGACTTTGACATAAATGTTCTCTGGGTCTCACAAGCCGTCTCCTTCATTTCTAACTGATCTCTTTTCAATCATTTCATCCAAAGTTTCATTATATTGTAAGAAATATTGTGAACTCTACGTCTTAAACTCATTTTTTGCGAGAAAAAGTTATTTTACACCACAACGAATATAGTAACAGGCAATTCCTATGAAGTTATACCTAACATGGAGGAGGCTTCCGGTTTTGTTTGGTAACAGACGTTGCCAACGACAAAAGAGAAATTAACCCCCTTTTCTGCCACTCCTTTTCCGCCTTAGCGTTTTATATAAATAAATTTGCTGAACTGACTTCCCAATATTTTAAATCATAATTCAGAGAGAAATCATTTAAAGACTTAAAATCAAACAAAGTTTTCCGAATTAATTTTCACATATCAAATTGTTTGAACAAAGCAATAAAAAAGGCTTCTTATCAAAAACAAAACCATGTTCATAATTCTCTGTTTCAAAAAAGAAATGTCTTTGTTTTATAACAGGTGTGTGTGACTGGCATTTAATAAATACTTGCTTTTGCTTATTTCCAATGTAGGAAGGAAGAAAACATAGCACCAGAAAGGCATTTGACTTTATCAATATCAGCTATTTTTAATAAATAGAGACCTTTCTTGCAATGGTCTGGAACAAACAAAAGTGATTTTTTAAAAAAAAGAATTTACGAAAGCAAACAAGAAACTTTTGAACACGCCTATTCAATTCATTATTCACAACTTTTTAAAACTATTATTTATTTAAAACAAAAGGCTTATTTCTTTTTTGAAAATAACAAATTTCCACCACTTTAGTACAACATCATAACATTTTATAGCTATATGTAATGAACGGCAACAGATAACTCCACAAAATATGCAGCCAAGGGGCTATGAACCCCTTCTGGTATGATTTAATCATGAAAAAATGTGCATGAAATGACTGATGTTCCCACTTAAAGTTTACAAGAATGAAATCTGATTGTCTAACAAAATTTAAATGCAACGTGTGCCTTATAGTTCTAATGGCAAAGAACATGTGAGAATGATATGTGATATTAATGCAAGTAATAAAAGAGATCCAATACACTAGAAATTTTAAACTAAGCAAATCATTATCATATTCCAACATATCTTTAGTAGCATGTGTAGCTCCTCAGTAGCATGATATGAAAAACCACTGATATTTTAAATTCAAAACTCCTTTCATTAAATATAACAAATATGACTTGCATTTTTATACCTTAGATGCCATGGTCTTTTTCCCTGGACCACGTCTATTATCGTAGATTGACACTGGTTTTATAGCAAGAGCAGAATTTGCCTTGAACTTATCTTTTTTGCTAAAAAAGAAATGAAAATCTCTCAACATATATTTGTAAATCTGTACATTTATTACTTCAGAATTTCAATATACCAATACTGTCAAACAGGAAAATACACATGTGAAATGCACAAATTCAAATTTTGGCAAGTTAAAATACAATATTGTTAACAAATAAAAAATGTGACTCGAAGTCAGGTTTCTCCTATGAAACTTATTAACGTAGATCACAAACATTTGCAACCGAATGAAGATAATTAACCAATGAAAAGTTTTGACATTTTTCATACTACTCTTCATTTTATAATTGTTGTAGATTAACACAATGTAGTAGAATACTTATTATCAATGAAGAGCATAACACAGCATTAAATTGCATACATTCAAATATCAATTCAACAAGTTTGTTTTTTTTAAGAAAAAACTAATTAGATGCAAGATAGGTACAAAATATAAGAACTGCCTTTTAAATTCCAAAGCATTTATATATAATAAATATTCAAATCGGTCACAAAAGTGATTGTTCATTTCCTTTTTCAAACAAGGATATTTATAAGTTTATTCATACAAACTCATTTTCATGGAATAAACAGCATTATTTAAATTACACGGTTATTTCTTAAAATTTTAAAAGTGTAAAAATTAATCTTGAACACTTTTTCAATTAATGCTTAGTGTTATTCCATATGACGAATTTTAAAAAGAACTGATATTCCTATAAGTAATAAAAACGATTTACAATTTAAACACTTAAAATGATTTCAACTACCCATTCATAAATGCAAAATGACAAATACAATGTCAAGAGGATTTACAGAAAATGCACAACTTTTTTTACTCGTTCCTTCTAAACCTTTCACTTACATTCTAACTGCTTTATTTCATTCCAAATATAATTTGTAGATATTCAGATATATCTATGCATTAATTTGCAAAAAAATTATTTAAACTCTCCCAATTAGTGGCTGAACTATAGATCAATTTAGATTGAGAGAAATTCCTTACATCAGAACAAAATAAGTTGAAATTCAAAATGCTTTCTCTGTCCAAACAGCAGTTTAAATAAATAAAAAAGAATAGCTAGTGAGTTAAAGTGAAAGTATGCAGAGTATTTTGAGCAGTTTGGACACAACAACATATTAATGTTGAAAAAAATAAGGCATATTCTACAGAAATCAAGTATGTTTAATATGTTGATCTAGTTGGCTGTGTGTCAATAAATTCAAAATTTAGTTTCTTAAGAACGGCAACAGGTTTGTTTTTTGGGGGTTGTGTCTCTAATGTAGATTTTTCTAAGATATGCAATGTATATATGCTTGTTCTTTTGATATTATTAACTAAGAAGTTTTTGGTAGTATAATGTATTTCATTAATAAAAAAAGTTTGTTAAGATAAATATTTACATAAAAATTATAAAATAATATTTATATCAAAATATATAAAAAAAATTGTGGAAAAAATACAAATAATGACAGATATGTTTGCAAAACTATTTCCAATTACATATTCCTGATTTAAAAAAGGAAGTCACAAGTTCCAGAATCATAAAAGCAATTTGTTTCTTATGGCTCAAATTTTTAAAAATAATAAAAAGTCCATTTATTTAAAACAAATATGTTTCATTTATGTAAATATAGAATTTTAGGCATTAAAATAAATCCTTTTATAAATGAATGAGTGATCACTTTTATGACGATTCTATACAATATCTATTTAACAAGGTATTTTATCATAATATAAAATAAGCAAAGACAAATTTGAAATTTATCTTGTAAAAATTTAAGAAATAATATTTTATTTAAATGTTACCAACATAGAAGAATAAAATATTGCAACCAATAAGCAAGGTTATACATTGTAGGATTACATTTATCTTCTGTTAAATGTTAGAAATGAATATCTGCAAATATTATTGCATTTCTTCCACAGGGCGGAAAAAATGCTGATATTAAAATACCAAACAATCCAAAATTTTAAAAAGAGGTTATTTACAGAAGTTATAAAAGGGCACTTTCTTAGATATTTTTTAATTGGAAAAAGAAATTTTGCCAAGTTTACCAGAGAGGGATTGAAATTTATTAGCAAATTATTCTAACTTTCCTTACTTTGATAAAATTTCCATTAAAAAAAATCAACATATATTCCCATACTGCTGAAAAACTTACTTTTGAAATCGTCTTTGAAAATCGGGTCTGTTATCTGCATTGTAACCGGCATTCTTTAACGGAAACTTTGATGGAGAGTGTGGGAAAGGCGAACATGGTGAATTTCCAAGAAATAAAGGTCTCTTAGGGGATTCATAAAACGATTCATTACACGTAAAGTATGCAGTAGAATTCTGAGAATGAGGAGAACTATTATTATTGGAGTAGAGACTATTATTCATTGAAGAAAACGAAGCGTCCATGTTATCCATGCTGCGGTTGTTGGAATTACCATAGTTATTCACCATACTATCAGTTGTTCCTCTCATGCTATCAACATAAGCATCAGAATTTCCAAAGTTGCTTCTTGGGGGAGTATTCATACAGTTATCAGAAGCACTTCCATAAACACTTCGCATGGATGAGTTCATATAACCTTCAGAAGCATTTCCATAACTGTTCCTCATTGGACTGCCAGCATAACTTTCAGACTTAGGATATTCATCTTGATAAGAATTGCCATAGTCAGATGTCATAGGATATTCATTTCTCATGTTGTCCAAATAATCTTCAGGATTTCCATATTGGCCTCGGGCAGATTCTGGATAACCCACAGGATTTGGTTTACTTGCAGAGGATCTTGGTCGTGGATAGGCAGCAGGTCCAGGATAGCCAAATCTTGGTCGCTGCGGTCGAACATTTGCAGGTGTTGATGAAAAAGGTAAGGATGTTGGCTGTTGATGGCTTGGCGCTGGTGAATAGCCATAGTTTGGGTTGTACATGGCCAATTTATACCTACATATAAAAGAAATAGTTTTATTTTCAGGGCTCAACAAATTGAACAATTTCAACTTAATATTTGATTCTTAAAATATATCAACATCAACCACGGATTTAAGTATATAATTTTAAACAAAATGAAGATATTTGGAAGAAAGTTATTCAAACGGAACTCTCAACAGCAAATATCTTCATCTGTTATTTGTTGAGCCCTGTTTAGCAAAAATTTACCAAATCTTTGCCAATAGCCCAAATTTTAATTTGTTCAATACCTTAGAGAAATATTCAAAATTTAATTATTTAGTAGTGCTTAACCCTCTAAGCACCCAATTATTTTGACTAATATGACTTAATTTGCATTTAAATTTAAAAAGATTTAGATTCTTTCCTGAAATTTCCTTTTACAAGAAGAAAAATCACCAATTTAGTAATTATTTAAACTTCACAAGCAAAAACTAAACTGAATAGTCCCTATTAACAAAATGCTAATTTGCACAGAAAGCATATATTATAGTCGTTCAAGCAAAAGTCACTAAGTCCAAAACTATATTTTTGAGACATAGTCAATTTAAACATAATTAATTAGAAAGTTTTATGGAAAAATAGTAAAAATTATTTTAAAGCTTTCTAGCTCCTATGGTTGGATTACTGGTGTTTTGATAACTGATTTATAACATGAAACACGATTAAATAGAAATTCCGACCAATTGCAGAAGCTTGTCAAAAAATTTTGTGGACCCACTGACTTTTGCTTGAATGACGATGATACATTCTTTGGTCAGAAAATAGAAAACATCTTTAGATTTCTAGAGAAACCCTAATTGCATAAACATCCTTTCTACTATCTAGACCAAAGAATTACATAACATGAATCTGATAGTTCTATGCTGGAAACAAATTTGTATAGCAGATATTATTAATATTCTTCTTTCTATTGATTAGATTCCCTTGCATGGTTTTAACAAAATTTAAAAAATCAGTATCTATATGTCAGAATAGATTAACCAGAAACAAAGCCATAATTAAATTGGCAGTGCTTCACTCCTAAGCACCCAAATATTTTAATTTAATAGATTTAAGCTTTAAAAATTAGCTTTTAAAGTGAATACAGTACCGTAGCGAAGGAAAATTGCCTGGGTCATACGATCTCCCCCGTCAACATCAGTGTCTTCACTTGTGCAAACTGCTCCCAGAGCGGGGTATTTTTTCACACCCTGATCGTATTTGACTTTAAAAGGGGACATAAATGCGTTAATGTCTTATTGTCATGGCCAGTGGCATAGTGAGAGTAAGTGGTTCTCGGTAAATAATACAATTTATTTTTCTCCCAGTTGGCATCAGTGACATAACAAGCATCAGGGGTATGATATTTTTACACTCCCTTATTATATTTTGCTTTAAAAATGGCATAAACACAATAATGTCCAAGTCTATGGCACCCAAGGCATCAGTGGCGAATCCAGGGGAGGGGCTATCGGGCTGCACCCCCCCTCCCAGAGCTAAACCAAAAATCTTGATTTAATTTAAAATCACTACAACTGTTTGATCTTAATTTTCATTTTAAAAAAATAGTAATAGAATCGTGATAACATTGCTTTCTGACTTGACAGGCTTGAAAATTTTCCACTTTTCTAGTCATTCCACTTGCACTTGTAGCGTTGGTGCGGTCAAAAATATTTTTTGGCTAGTTATTTCATTGTATTTATTAAATTATCGAAAATATTGTAGTGTTCTTTATTATTCTTATTGTCAGGAGAGGAAAGCCTGTAAAGTTAAAGTGTTTTGTCTTATATAAGCCATGAGGTTTGACATTCGCCACTACGATACAAAATTTTTATGACCTCAGCCCTCCCCCCAGACCCGAATCCTGGATTCGCCACTGCAAGGCATCTATATGTCCCTTGCCCCCAGTCACTATGCTACTGAGTGAATAAACTAAACTTTTTTTAACTTAAGCATATCTCTAAAATCTTAAGAATATTTCATAGCAGTAATTTTAAGAAAATATACATGTAAATGTTAATTATCTGGTCTTGAACTGAATATGAAAAAATGGAAAAGGCCAGTTCAGCTACTGAGAAGAAAGAAATGTATAAAATTAAGCAAATAACAATTAATATCAGCATTCATTTTAATTACAGAAACTGAAAGAAAGTCACAAATTTTTGAAGTTCAAACTTCTTTTCAAAAGCGAAAAAAAAGTTTAAATACACTCTTAATGGTTTTCTACAAATTTAAATAAATGTTTTACAACATTTTATAAGTGTAAACAACAAGTAATATGCTTTACAACTTATTAAAATATTTTAACTTTAATTCATATAGAAGTGACAAAAACATTTATTTCATATAATAACAACAATTTTTTCCACTGTAAATCTGACATTTGTCATCAAATAGGTGAGATTTTACAAATTTGATGGTTATGCACACAAAAGCAAAGAAATTAATTTAAACTTTTTTAATCTTCAGAGAAAGGAATATTTAGATATGGACATATCCCATAAATGATTAGAAAGAAAACCCAAAAATGAAGTTTTAAATCCTTTTAAGGAAGCATTTTTTATTATGTTGACATCTGTAATGAGCAAAATTGAAAAATTCCTAAATTTACAGTAATTTAAAAGAATTTGACTGCTTAGTGATACTAAAGGAATACAAAAAAATTTTAAAAATACTTAATAAGGAGAGAAACATGCAATTTCAATATTTAAGAAATATTCAAAATTAAATGTGCAGAAAACTATTAGATATTATCCTTTAATTTTAATAAATAATGTTTCTGCATGGTCACAGAGGAATAGGTAATTATTCTCTTTTTAGTATGGTAAGGAAACAAAGTGTAATACTACCTCCAGACGGAACGCTAGCAGCAGTCACTCAAATTTATGATTCCTTATCAATTACAGATTTTAATTTCACTGTCAAATAATTAATTTTTGCTATCTTTTCAGTTCCTTTGCTATACTTTTATCAGCAATTTTAAAATGATGATCATACTTTTTTTCATTTAGTAAAGGAATAATATTAGAAACATATTTCTAATACTCAGAACCGTAAATATTAAAATCTTAGTACAAAACTGTAAATAATAGAAAGCAATTTATCTCATTTCAACGTGAATACAGAACTATACCTATCCAAATCAAGATGAGGATAAAAATCTTATTTTTCAATTGGCAAATTTTATATTTATATTTAGAAAGAATATTAATATACAGTAGGGATGTAAGGAATAGTTGGCAAGTATTCGATATTCAGCTCTTTTGCAGAATATATTCAGGGTCATAATTTTTTAAAAAATGTACTTTTAAATGTATTGAATAAAGAAGACTGCAGAATTACTATTTAGTATATTTATTTTAAAATGTCCTAACATTCACCCAATTTTTAGTTACATTGTACACAAGTGTATTTAATAATGTTACGTATCATTTATCATTGTAAAGCCTGAAATTATGATGCAAGAACAATAATTGTTCAGCATTTTCAGGAAGAACTCTATTCTGTTTGGTTTGATGCATATATATTACGAGCTTCAGAAAATAAGTGCTCACTATATACTGTGCTTCCAGGAGCTGAAAGATACTTACTTTCTTGCTAAATTTGCAAATCTTGGAAATTTTTTTTTCTGGTTTTTTTTTTTTACCAATTAAGTGGTCATTCTATCCTAGTTATAAGAATTTTTTTATAAAATTAGGAATTTACATTTACTAACTTTAATTTATCCACTGAATTTTCCTTTTGTGTTTGCCACTGCCATGCTCTGCAATGATGACTTTTTTACTTCTGTTTAGGAAGTCCAAAAATGAAGAGGGTTTCTCACATTTTATCATTGGAATTAAAATATTTACAATATTACAAAAAATGCGTCAAGGTGTTAATATTCTTTTAAATATGCAAATAATAAAAAAAATACTTTTTTTCATTTAAAATCAAAAGTAAAATGTCTTTAAATAGTAAGTATTCTGCCAAATCACTAGTCATTACATCCCTAAATATACAGTAAATAATTTCTTTCACTTTATTTAAAGCAATTTACCACTACAGCAATAAGAAATAATAGGATTTAAATATATTATAGAAAATTAGAAAAATTCAAATATGTCTAATGTACAAAATCATATAGCAATTTTATAAATTGTTAATAAAACATTATGCATAAAATGTTTTAGAAAAATATTAATCCTCTTTTGAATGATATCATTCAATTAGGTGTAATAGTTACATAAATAGGGCTTTTTCATTATATAGGCCAGACTAGATGAACATTGCCTCAATTCTGAGTTCTTACCCTTCATATTTTGAGTTAAATTTACAGTGAGCAGGCCTGAAATGATACCTGCCTGGGTTAATAACATCATGAATCAATTTGTAAAACTTGCTAATAAAAGGTACTAAATATTGTTGTTCTTTATATTCGTTTCTATTGTTTCAGGATTACTTACTGTGGCTTTAACTCAAAATGTATTTATTCAACTGTTACAGTGTTCATTTAGACTTATAACATACTGCCCAGAATCAATATGCAAAGAATGTGAATGTTACAAATTTTGTATAACACATTACAGAAAGAAAAACATGCATTTAAAGTCTTATTTCAAAATATTACTACAAAAATACACTGATTGGTCCCACATTCTTTTGCACATTTAATCAGTTCAAATGTGCAAAAGATGATGGTAATTCACAGATGATTGGTGAAAAAAAATTATTACACTATTGACACACATCATCATTAATGAAATAAAAATAATAAATGAAGTACAAAAAATTATGCAATGACTGCAGCTTATATTATTGCTACAGTCACATATAGGTACCAATTTAAAATTCCGCTAAAAATGGATTTTTCAAAAACTCAAATCACGAATAATATCAACAAATACAAACAAGAATAATTTATCAAAAATTTTATCAGAAACATGAATGATAAAACAAATAATTTACATCATAAATAATTCAATGTATGTTATCAAACCAGTTCCCTACCGGCATGTCTACGAGAAGCGGTGAATTTAAACTACACTCATACGGGTAGTCTTAGACAAATACCTAAAATGCGAGATCCAGATAACAACTAAACATATTACTTAACATTATTTGAACAAACATTAAAAGCATAAATTACGATATGACAGTAATGCATAAATACATTCTAGAATTGTATCGGATGCCGCCAATCGAATATTGTAATGCATTGCACTGTTAATAGCAAATGCTTTTTTAAAAAGGAAGACAAGACAGTGATCTCGAATAAGAATAACCAAAAGATATACCTCAACTTACCAAAAATAACATAACGAATCTAAAAATTGTAAAATTTATTTTTACTCACCAAAGTCAAAATGTCGATTTTCAAAACAGACATAACGCAAAAGCCGCGAGATGAGTTGTTTAAGGCCTGCTTATTGTCATTATTTCTTTCATAAACTGCTCTTA
>BGPR01011307.1:0-49161 GCA_013235015.1 Araneus ventricosus
CCATCTGAGGTCGAACAGATTGTTTATATTTTGTATTTATAACCTTATTTTTATTGTATTTGAGGTAACCTAATACAATTCCCAAGTTTGAGATGAAAATTATTATTCAAATTTTAACCAATAGGGACAATGTCTTGCATTTTGAGATTTATTTCAAAATCCAAGTTAAATTTTTCTGAATCAGTCTTCAAAACAAAGTTTTTTCTAAAGATAAATGATATCTTGAAAATAAATCTTTGTAAAGCATTTTTATTCGTTATTCTGAGTTTTTGCCAAAATAATGATAGAAGTAATTAAAAAAAATTTACAGAAAACTTTTTTTTTTCTTTTGCAGTAGAGTTTCTCGTCATAAATGCATTTTATAGTTTTCCTTTTCCTTTCTTTATTCGTGTTAAATTGTTCGTTTAAATTTGCTAGTTGCATCTTTCGCAGTCATCTGAATAATATAGTGATCAATCAAGTTGTTTGTCATGTAAGTTTCGGACTGGAAATATTGACATCATGTGAAATCATTCACTCGCATATTTCAAAGGGAAGCGCTAAAAAAATTACCAGCAACCAACACTAAGAACTAGTGTAAATATGTAAAAGCTATTTGTGAGTATAAATAAGCATTAATGCATTCAGTGAAGCTCATTGGGTGATGATTTCTCACTCAACCCTTTTCCGAGCCTGTGATGTATTTAACTTCACCGGATGAACGTGCTTTTCTGTGTACTTTCAATTTCTGTCGGAAATGGTTGAGCAAAAAGATACGCTATGAGATTAAAATTTTGTAATTCGATAGCATGAAATATCATTAACTCAAGTTTGTTTCTTAGGAAGAAAATAATTCTAAAGTATTACCGACTCTCGCGTGTCTCTAGCCTTTCCCACAAATGTTTATAGAGATAACACAAACGCAAACTATCGAATTTGCTATAGAATTAGATACAGAATTTGATAGTTCGCATTTGTAGCGAGATTTGTCAGGAATCCTATGTAACAGACAGTCCTGAATATCAGTGGTGTAGCGAGGATAACTGGCGCCCAGGGCATAATTTCATTTTTTCGCTCCCAACCGTCATCAGTGGTTAGCAAGTGTCAATGGCGCCCGGAGCATAACTTCCATTTTTTCGCCTCCAATCGTCATCAGTAGTTAGCAAGTGTCAATGGCGCCAGGGGCATCATTTTATTTTTTTCGCCCTCGCATGATATTTCACTTTTAAAATGGCATAAACGCACTAATGTTTTGTCCCCAAGGCTAAGACTGGAACCCGGGACATCTGTAGCCCGTTTGCTCCCCCTCGGGTCTATACGCCACTGATGAATATTACTGTACTACTGGAGACAAATATTTTCTACAATAAGCAAAATGTGACTTTCTTTGCGGTATTTATTCATAATGAATTTTGGAAATGCATTTGAAGGTTTTAAAATTTAATGGGAAACATTGCAGAATCCTCTGCGTCATGCAACTGCGTTTTTGTTTTCAATCGTTTGATGGCGCAGAAATTATTCGGTTGCTATCGAGCAGTTTTCGATTGTATCAGGTCGCGTGTGGAATTCCAAGATTTTCCCCAGAAGACGTGCTAAACTTTTCACGCTTTCAACCACCTCCGGTCTCTAAGAAAAGAGTCATGGGAGGTCTTCGTAAAGTTGCAAGAAACCTTCGTTAGAACCCCAGCAAGGGGAATGACCATTAATCATTGATGGTTGGAAGCCCTAGTTTAGGGGCTCTTAACTGTGGGTCGCCAGCCCAAGTGGGGTTGCGTGAAAAATATTGGGGTGAGAAAACTTTTACAACGCCTTGCTTCTTCAACATTTGTTGGAAAGAAAGCAGTTTAAAAGCACCTTGACTTGAAACTTCCCGTTTTGAAAAACTTCCGTTATTTTAAGCTGATTTTTATGCATTGTTAATTATTGCTGTATTTTCAAATTTTGGGGTTAGGTTATGAGAAAAAAAATTGAAGAAATTCTAATGAAAAGCATTTTTAAGTTGTTAGTTTTCTGACGTGACCATTCTTTCTCATTCTTTCTCTTGAAGAAAAGGGAATAAAATGCAGAATGGATCATTTCTGAAGGTTAGTCATTTGACGAAACATTTGCTGGTGGCAATGCTGAGAAGACAGCTAAGGAAGCAGAGACAGCATGCACACGAAGTTTCGCTAAAAAATCTCTCGCATCTAATTTCAATCATAGCATTCAAACGATTTCGATTTAGCAGATTAAGATGTTGGTAACAGCCTCAAGCTATTTATGTTTTCGGTAAATTATTAAAAAGGAAATATACTTTTCTGTACATTTCGTATCAAAATTGTTATTTAATTGGCATGCTATACACTGGACAGAATTTTGTGCTTATAAAATCATTAAGAACTTTTGATGGTAATTAATTTGCTTTCGTCATGCAAAATCATATTAACACTCACCCACACACCATTTACATATATATGACAAATACTGCATCATGGAAGATGCTAAGGATATGTATAATTTGTCAGGGGTACACTTGAAATAACATTTTCATTCGTATATAGATTCAATCTTTCTCGAAGAATAGTAATATTCCTTAACCCTCTGACTCCTTATCCCGCGATTTCCGCGGGTTGGAAGCAAGTCTATTTTCTGCTGCATCCTACGACTTCCGCAAGCTAATGGGTTTACTTAATCCTTTTAAAACGTTGAATTATATTATGCTGATAAACCCTTGCAAATAACAATTCGCTTGGTTCAACGGTATTTGAACACGTTTGCAAACGTTGCATCTAGATATTTTTTTTTTTTTAAATTCGGCAGTCAGAGGGTTAAAATCTCTAGAAACTAGTCGGTCCTTGATTGTATATTTACAGACTGGGCGCTTATGTAACTGTCATTGATTAGAGTCTGCAGTATGTTTTAAACACGCAGTATTTGATTAGGCATAAATCTACACATACACAATAATACAGTAACCGAGATCGTAGTGCCAGACAGACAGTTGATATAACATATATTACCCTAATAACCCAGTGCGATGGATAATTAGTATTTTGAGTAATGATCGTTATATCGATATTATTAAATCAGAAGCAGTTTAACGAGACGATTGTGTAAACAATAACCGACAGGTTCTTAAAATCTTGTAATAGTTTTCATACTCAGGGCCGGACTTGGAAGGTGCGGAGCCCAATTGTAATTTTTTATTAACATTTTATTTTAATTCGGGTTTCTTACTATCTAATGATTTGGAGTTTAGAAAAGACCAGGTTGAGTGTTTATCCATCGACTTCCTCGTAGACTAATACGATATACTTCTTAGCATAGCGAAGGAAACCAAGTACGCATCTTTAGTTTTTACCTTTCTTCCGATTGAGACCTAAATTTGATTCAGATCTGCAATCCTGATGATAAAACCATATACTAAATTCAATCCATCTAGCTCTTCGCGTTTTTGTTCTATCACGTCCACATGTGTATGGATGCAAAGACTTTTCGTAAATGGATTTCGTCCAAATTATATAGGATTCTAGAATTTTGGTGTTGCGTCAACATACCTTTACACTACGACACACCCCTGACTCCAGACATAAAAATCTCCGGTTTGCAGTTTGGATGGGTGTACGTAGAAACTTTATTGAACAAAAAAAAAAGAAGAAAGGGTTACATACAGTGTTTTAACATCGACGAAAAACATGTTGAAATTATAAAAACGACGAAAAATGAGTATTTACGTATGAAAAGAAAAACTCGCGAAGCAAACACAGTTTTAATGACAGGCCCAAAAAGTTCGCTGCAGCTACATACTTGTAGGAGGACTGATTAGGGTCCTAGGTATTGAACCTCTAGAGGGTCTTAGACCATAAGTCTGAGGTGTTGGTGAAGGAGAGAAATCTGGGTGGAAGTCGGATGAACTGGTTGCGTCCGGTGGCTGTTTTATGAGGTTCTCATTTTCAGTGAGGAAAGATACGAGTTTAGCTATATTTATTCTTGATAGTTCATTTGAAAGTGAGCTTTTCCACCAAAGTTGAGTATTTTCTGCACTTGGTTTTGTAAAATGGTAATATAACGTCATGTGACAAGAAATTGAAATTTCATCCGTCTAGCTAGAAGCCTTTTTCTGTTATAATGTATTTTCTATTCAGTTGTAATTCTAAAAACAATTTTTTCAGACACAGGGAGATAGATTTAACACGTGTAGAATCGTCAAAGTCTCGAAATGGAATTTCTTGGCGATTAAAATGCTTTCTCTTCGTGTAGGAGAAAGTAAAAAGTAAATGAATAAATAGCTCTTTTTAAATTCTTAAACTCAATTCTGTACCTTCTGGTAAGATCATTCTGAGCACTCGCCCTAGTTACGCCAATGAATGAGTTGCGAGCAGATAGTATTCTGGCACGGGGCCCATAAGCGCAGGGCCCAGTTGGGAGCAACCGGCTCAAGGCCGGCCCTGTTCATACTTATGAGTGAAATAAAACTTAACCTCGCTTTCCATATTGAAAATCCGAGTTAATTCAAAAATAACCAAACTTGCATCCGAAACCAACATTAATATCATTTAGATCACTGAAAGAATACTCTCTGTTCCTAAATTATCAGTTATATAAAATAGAAAATAAATTACGGGTTATTTGGTATAATATGAGTATTCCAGCAAGAATATTGAATTTGTTGTCAAATATGAGTTCACACAAAAAATTCAAATTATGATTAATATAAATCCATAGCTGACTGATATGAAAGATGTGTTTGAAGGCTTGATTATATCTATAGTAATAAAACTGAAACGAAATAATTTGTAAACTACAGAAATCCAAAATATTCAATATATTCTTCAAATTCTGTTCACAAATATAATGAAGCTTAAGGAAGGCCTTAGTGACGTTTTCGTGACAATTCCTTAACCCCTTCAAGTTCACTACATGTTTCGCTTTGAAAATTACGAAATTTATCTCAAAAATGAGTATTATACATGTAGCTGATCATAAATATGTAAAGAAAAAAAATTAGCATTTTTTATTTTCAAGAAATTTGTGATTTCACTGTGAAACCAATGAACTGTAACGGGCTATTTTTCGTCCGAATAAGTTATCAACGAAATGCAATTTAAATTATGTGTTTAATTTATAAGTATAAGTGAGTAATCAGGATATTCAACCTTCATACAATTTAATATTATTTTCGAAGATTCAATTTTAAAAAATATCAATTTGTGCAAGAACCCTCATCATTTCGTTTCTCTTGGAGATCAAAAACAATTTAGCTTTTGAAATGCCAATATCTTTGTGATTACTAACGATATCAAACTGGAATTTTTATATAAGTTGGACTATATATCTGGCTCTTAAGATATGAAAGAAAAATGACGCTACGTTTCGCCCATTAGCAGTAAAAAAAAAAATACTCAATGTGTGGTTTCACTGCGAAACTAATGAACGCGAAAGGGTTAAACAGTTAAACTTTTGTTAATTATTGTAAAAACAATGTTTACATGTAGAGAAAAGATTATCTTATCATTCCTACTAAATGAAACCATTATACATGTTTGCCTTATTTGCCTTCGATTAAATTTTATATCATTCGTCAAACATTATTAATAACTAATGGAAAAAATTAGTTTTCGACGGTTATTAAAAATTGTTTAGCACATTTTAATAAAAAAAATGAAGGTGCAAACGGAAAAAAGATTTTATGCATTCTAATATTTTATATAAAATATTCTTGTATTAAAATGTTATATATTTTTAAAAAATGCATTTGTTTACGTGCATGTTGGCATTTTGTTGTGTTCTAATATTGAATATGTTTTTACTTTCTCGCACATGGCTTTTAAACCAAGTAGCCGCCAATACCTGATTTGGTGATAATTGTAACCTTGTTATAAGTATTTCAAATTTATTCCCACAAATATTGAAGCATTAGGAAGATTATAGTAATGGTGGCAGTTTATCAAAAAGTTTAATTTCTAGTAATGAGAGACATGAAAATATTTTCACCCGAGAAACACCGGGTACATCAGCTAGTTTCAGAATAAATTGAAAAAGGATACAAAAAAGGTTTGAAGTAATTCCTAAATGAACAGATTTATATTGCTTTATATGTAAAAAGAATTTGGGGATTTTGAATGGTAAAGAAATGTTTGCTCAATTAGCTTTGCGCATCTCGACAAACAAAGTAATTAACTTATTGATCAAATTATTTAGGATTCTTTGAAAAACAACAATTTAAGACATTTGTAGTGAAATTTAACATAAGGATAGATATTGCTATTACTGAAGGTATTTTATATATTTAATATTAAAATATAGCCAATCATTACTATATCTATAATATAATTGTCCAGAAATTTCGGTAACGCTTAGGAATTTGGCTACGTGAGAAAGAGATTCAGACAGTCTTTCTACAAATTAGCATACACACGTGATACTATTTATTTTTCTACTTCTCGGAGATCTTTTTGTTGAATTATGAAATATCGGACGTTTACTAATTCATCCACGCAGAACTCTGTAAGAAAAATTCTATTACCAGTTGGAAGTTAGTGTCAATTGATTCATGAGTTCTGTTTGCCATACTATTAATTGAGAATACTTTTGTTTCTGATTAAATGGTTCTTTCTTTCTTTTACGTACTTAATTCTAGATTTGAATATGTATATATTTTGTCTTAAATATTTTTTCATTAACCGCTTTTATACTGAAAGGGCTCCCTTAACTTTAAAAAAATGAATTTGTAGTGCATGCTTATTGCTGATATTTTCTTTCAGCATTTTTTTTATTCTGTATTTGGTAATGCAATTTTTTCTGTTGGAGGATTTTGCATTATTATTACTCGGATAAAACGAAAGTAATTGTTAAAAGTAAAATTATTAACTCGTCTAAAGTTGAGAGGCAATTGAATCATCAGTTTTGTTTTTCATGCTTTTTTTTATTTCTTAAGCACCCTGGCAATGTGCATGAGATTTTCTACTACAACTTTCGTTAGTGAATCTGTGACAATCATATCTGAGATATTGTTGGCGGGCAAAGAGCCCGTCTTAGACGGGCACAAATCTTCTAGTTAATAAATGAAAAATTATATATATAACATACCAAAAATTATATAATATACAAAAAATTGCAGTTGAATTTTATATTTCGAGAGAGAAACTTGCTATTCATTTCAAATGAATTTTCAAAATGTATATTTCAAAGTCTGACAAATTTTTAGGAATAAATGATATTTTAAGGTATCTAAATTCTTTTATGTCTCACGTATGATATTGAAAATCTTGTACTGTAAATTTCATTCAAAACTAGAAAATATTTCCTGTTAGCTTTAGTTTTATTTTACACTATGGTTCTTGTAAAATTCGAAAGAAAACTTTATACATTTATGATGGTTAATGTTCCAGTATCTCTGGTCAATGTCAACTTAAAAGCAAGTACTTTTAAATATTGCAACAACTGAGTTCAATTGATGAATCGAACGAAATTGCTCCTTCCTTTGAAAATCAATATGTCTTTAGAATCGTGACGGAGATGATTTGCTTCTAATGGAAGGAATTTTCAGAACCATTTTTCAATCGTAATTATAAATATATGAGTAATGACATAAGAGATATCAAGCAGCCAAGAGAAGAAAATGTTAAGTGATTTATATACCGAGGGAAATATGTTCAGCAATAATTAGCAAAAAGTTTGTATTATGAAAATTTTTGAAGTTGATTTGCAAGGAAGGAAATTCACCATCTCGTTATTTAGTAACTAATTATATATATTGGTAATTTTGATATCTTATTGCCTTTCCATTGCATTCGTTCAGTGATTTTGGAAAGTTATTACAGGAGCATCGTCATATTTGAAACCAAGTCAGGGTTCAGGTTGAAACCATACAGAAATTTCAGTGTTAAAAGAAACGAATGATGTTCCAAATCAAGTTGTTTTTTATCATTTTTCTTGCTTTTTTTCTTAAAGATCCTATCACTTTTACCAAAATTCTTTGTCCAATTAATCCTTTTCGTCAATATATATATAACATTTGTTTCCGATTTGATAACCATTTAAAATTATTCGCACACAACATTAGCTTTTTTGGTATAAGAAGGGGAACAAAATACTTCCTTTAATTTTTTTTTTTTTTTAATTCAAGTCGCTTTGATTGAGCTGAGAGAATCCATCTTGCTGAAATTAGCTAAAGTGAAGAATTAATTAAAAATTAATTATTTTTCAAGAATGAATGTGAAGAAAGGTTTCATGACGGAATGTATAAGTGTTTAACAACACGTCCAACTATATATTCACTGCTTCTCGGAACTTTTTATTCTATTATTATCATTATTAGAGTTCACAGTTTCGGAATTTCCAAAGTCTGTATGAATTCAAATAATACAGACAATAAACGATTTAGAAGCATATTATCATATCGAGGTTTAAGACTAAACGTCTGAAACTATAGCATACGTAACACCATGATCTAAATAAAATTAAAAACTATGGGTTAGAATTTCACCCAAAATATAAAATATTGATGTTTCTCTTCATGCTAAGGACAAAATCTTCAAATTTCGCATTTTAGTATCAATATAATCTTTATGTGCTATTGGATTTCCTGGATGATTCTATGAGTACGCAATGAAGAAGCCGTCTGTAAGAATTTTAACCTTTCATTTGTTTTTAGATAATTTTACATTTAGTGGTTACATATTGATAAAGTAAAGTTATTTAGTGTAATCTTGAGGCAATTCATGATATTATAGATCAATTCATACTTCTTTATATTTTTGAAAGAATAGTCCTGACTCTTTTTAAACATTATTTGTTCCATAAATTTTCAGTTTGATCTTAATTCCATTTTTATCGGTTACTTTCTGTATACGGGTTGAATCTTCTAAAAGTTACTTATTAAACATTGCCACCCAAAATGTGTAGTTTAATACCTATTTTTCAAGTACAAATAAGCACAAACTGATAAATTTTTCTTTTATTCTTTTCTATTAACTTGTGAGAAGCATGCACACCGGTATTTGCAGCTTGCATGCTCCCTTTTTTATTTATTAGCCCATGCTAATAAATAATAATATTGAATGCGATTATATGTCTATTGTGATGATGGAGAGTTTGAATTTATAAGATCAATTTAAAAAAAAAATTACATCAGTACTTTATCAAACAGTATGACAAAAATGCAAAATGAGCACGAAAGACAAAATAAATGGCTAAAAGCTAAGTACCAATCCTTGTGATATAACAAAATCGGATATCAAATGCAAAGAAATACTTAAAATATAAAGCGAATTATAACATACCAAACCTCTCAGTTTGTTGCATTTAAAATTTCAAAACTTTAAAAACAAATCAAAATACTAAACAAAAAAAAATAATAATTAAAAGTAACGAAAATGTGTTTTTTTCCCCCTTAAAGATTCCTTTAATCAGAAACTCGGAAACCAAAAAATCCTAAAATTTTCTGTCAATTTCAACGTGTCAACTTCTCTTTAATTAAAATTTTAAATCAAGCAATTTAGTTTTCATCAGTAGATCTATTTAAATGAAAATCTCTAGTAAAAATGCAGTTAAAAACACAGTGATCCACATCACCTCCTGTGCAGATCTATCAGTGGGGCCTCATAAAAAGTCTGAAACCCGAACTGGGTGAGAAAAAAAAGGTTTCCTCAGACGCAAATGTAAACAAGCCGACGCTGTGGAAAAGCACGTGCTTTCCCCGTGTGTAATAAATGACTTGGCCGTGTCACCGGCGCGCGACGCTTACTCCCGCCGCATACATTAGGAGCGGCGGCCGCGATAAATCAAACGGCCTCCCCTAAATGGATTCTCCAAAGGCTTAGTTGCGCTCCTTTGCTCTCTGGCTGCGAAAAAAATCGCCCTCTATATCTATAGAACATGGCAAAGGTAATTGCTTTATTAATTGTGACCTCTAGCCAGGGGTTAAGAGCAGGAGCTGATAACCGATAGAAGGTAATTGTTTCCTTCGTGATATATGCAGCTTTTAAAGGAGAGCCTTCTCCTTTTTTAGTATTTTTTTAATTTGATGTCGCTAACGAGATCTCGAGTGATGGGATGTTTAGAGTGGGTTTTTAAAAAATGGCACGCGACAAGTAGATGGTTAGTAATAAATTACTAAAGTTATTGAATGCGTTTTGATGTTGCCGCTGCATATGTACTACATGGTTAGGTATCGATGTTCTGTTTATAACCTAATGTTTTATATTGTTTCATTAAAGAGACAGTCTTCTTTTTTACCAGTTTGAATTAAATAATGGCAAATATTTTGTTCTCAGCTTTAACGATACTATTGTACACTATGTGTATTATATGGTTAAGTATCTATGTTTTCTTTATAATCTATTATTTTATGTTGTTTTATTAAAGAGTTTGTCTTTTTTTCAGCAGTTTGAACTAAGTAATAACGAATATTTTGTTCACATCTATTATTTTACTATTTTATCCACGTATTATAAAAACGTTTCTTTAAACAAAATATAGCGGTGCTTAAATGATACTATGAGTTACTATGTATGAATGAACAGAATTCTTTCTTGAATAATTCTAACATCTCTAAGTGGTACTTGCCACGAAAAAGTTATCAATGAATCCATCTGCCAGACCAACTATCGTATTAATGCGCATACTACGAAAGTGGAAAAAAATTGATACGCATTTATCGGCAAAAAACTTCAGTCATAGCTTATGACCAACTAGTTGATCTTGTACGAGAAAATAAAAAAAAAATTATATAAACCTTTGAGGAGTATAGAGAATTATGGTTTATCACAAAGCAACAGAATTTCAAAAATCTTTTTAAATAAGAACAAATTGGGGTGGGATTGATTTTTTTTATGTATTATTTTATGTATTTATGCTTGTTGTTTTCATGCTGTATGCAGGATGCAAAACTTTGGAAATTAGAAAGCAGATTTGAGTCTGTAGTCCTTCAGATATTATATAATAAAATTTATCAGATTGGGTTTATTCCACTTGGATGCACTTCATACCCTCAATTCGATTTCAAAATATTTATTTTTTATGACAATAAAAAAATTCATAGAATTATGTAATTTGTATGACTTTTATCCGTAGTAAAGTGTTTTGAAGCCTTGTTGAAATAGTTAATGGTTTCTCAATAATTTTGCAACATAACAAAATAGATAATATAGATTATGAAGGATAAAATAAATTCTTATTTATAGGACGAAAAGAAATACATAAACACATACTTAGCGTCGAAAATATTTAATACATATTCCATACGCATATTATAATTCAAAGGCATATTATTTCAGTTCTCACGAAAAGCTTTTCTAGGAGAAAATTAATATGCATAGCACATGTTAATATATCAATCATATCGCTAATGATATGTTGAAAAGTTGTTGGGAATCTTATCCTATAATTAAACCAATTAGATTATTTGTGAAAACAATTGTCTAATTAGCATGAAGGGAATGAAAAGTGTTTTATAATATTCATTTTCAGCTTCTTTCACACTTAACATTTTAGCTTTTCTCGCATATTCATTAGGCAAAAGGTGGGCTGGTGGTTCAACCTCGGCTATGGGTTTGAAGGGTAGAGGTCTCGAAGACCAATTTCACCCAAGATTCGACACGTATGCGGGCCTTGTGCGTTCCAAATCCATTAGGGCAATGTCGTAAGTGGTGCAGTGGGAAGGTTTGAAGAGAGGGTTCAGGTGTCGGGCTTGTTTCATCCAAAACAGCCCTCGTATAACTTAAAAACTTTTTGTTAATCTAACAAAAAATATCAGTATTTTCAACATTTTTTAGGTTATCTTTTATCCTTGATGATGAAAAATGTGTTTCAAAGATCTAGACTGGATTTAAAACTATTTTTAGATCTTTCTAATAAATATATTTGCATTCAAGAAGCCAAAATAGCAAGATAATATAAAAACTAGGAAACAGAATAATACTACGGAATGGAACTATTTAAAATTAAAACTGTTTCAATACCGAAATTCGATTGAAAATTTTACATTGATGGAATATCTTGAAAACAGCTAAACACATCGCGAGAACTAAACAAGAATATTCTAAAAGAAATACTTTGAATTAAAAAAAATCTTATAATTAGCTTGGAATCTAATTTTTAAAAACCATATCTTCGAGTAGTACTTCCAAAGGCCAGGAAGGTTTATTTAAATTTTTTTTTTTTTAAACGTTAAAGTTATAGCCATTTTGCTTAACCTCCCGCTATTTTGCTTAACCGCCTGCACAAATTTTACGACATACCTTGCATCGTATTGCATAAATATATCGTGCTGTTTTACAAAAATAAATACAGCTTTTATTTGTTATCTGTATTTATTAGCTTAATAGTAAACAAAGATTTTAGAAATAAAAATTGCACTTAAATTTATAAAAGAACTATATAAATATGTAATACGATGCACAATGCAAGTATCTTTTGAAAACGCGCGCCCGCTGGAAGGTTAAATAGTTAATAAGAAAAGAGAATTACTTGAAGAAAGTTATTCTTTTTAAAAATTTTGAATTCAACTTCATAGCTCAAGCAAATGATCTCCTTATGCTGTGACGTTATCATAGTGTGATCATTTTCACGCAATGATTTACTTATAATATTCTTATCCATACTTCAATACATCGTAGCTTAGCAAGAAACACCACCCATCTCAATTTTTTGAAATTTCAAATAGGAAAGAATACTCAATTTTACGTAACCAATAACGAATATTTCTGATTTTTTTCACACCTGGTTGGAACATGCGGTCTTATGTTAACATCAAATGCTAAAAAAATTCAGGAATATCCGCTATCGTTTGCGAAAAATTGAGTATTTTCTTCCTATTTGAAATTTCAAAAAATTGAGATGGGTGGTGTTGCTTGTTAAGCGACGATATGATACATACAGTTCATAATACATACTTCAATTCCTGATATAATTATGTAGTACTTTGCTAATTGTTGCAGACGTCGGTATGTAGCAAAGCTCAGGCTATGTTTAGAGGAGGGGATGCTGAGCAATTTTTCACTTCCAGGCTCTATGAACTCCGGTAATGTCGTTATTGTGCATAGGGAGCGGGGGGCTGGGGATTGATTTGGAAGGCTAACCGCTCGGCTCTTTGATAGTGTCAGAAAGGCAGGCATAAGATGAATGTAAGCGATCCGCGCCGCAATTCTCTGGACAGCTGTAAAGCTGTCAGTGGTCTCGCGGACCTCAGGGTTTTCATTGACTGAAAGGTCCTTCGCGGGTGAAGAATCAGCGGCCATTACGTAATTTCGCCCATTCCTCTTGTAAAACGGATGACAGGAGGCTTGCATGGATCCCTGCTCTTCGTAATGGAGCTCAACTGAACCTATGGTTAACTCGGAAAGCTAGAAACGTGTGGGATTTTTGAGGGCATTAAAAAAATGAATATAGGAAACAAATGTATCCAAGTGTGTGAAAGATATTTTAATTATACAAAAAAAGAAAATACAGAAGAAGTAATCAATCGTGATAACGATATACCTTTTGCGCGCAACGCAGCAGCATCCAATGATTGGATTAACAATATTGTCTATATTCAACTAACCAATTAAGATACAATCAAATAACAAAAATCATGCGTCAATGAAAATTGTAACAAATTAAGATTAAACAAACAAAATGGAGAAAAAATGAAAGAGTGCACGGACGGCGAACTTTTTCAAAATGCCACTCGTCATCGGAGTTCTGAAATGGATAAATTTTCTGACAAGGGATCGTCAAATAATATTCTCTCTGTGGCCTGAATTTATCCAATAATTGAAATAATGCAGGGAAAAACTTTTCTTAAATAAGAAAAACTTCAGAAAGTCTTATAACAAATCCAATAGAGAAAAAAAAGATATATTAACATTACCTTTTGCCAAAAATACCAGTAAAAGCAACACCATCAAGCAAATTGGAAACAAAGGTTATTAATTATAGAATCTAACAAACCTAGCTCCATCTATTGAGAGAAATTCGAATTAAATTAACAGAAATTTAGAAACTCTTCAATTCTTTTTTAATTATTATATCTAAAGAAATTACTTGGGTAGCCGTTTTCTTTTAAATTATTATTTACATTATCAGAAGCTGTGACGAAAGTTAAATGGTTATTACAAATATTTTTATTCTATTAATTTGAGAATAAATAGTGTTTTTTTAATATTTTAATGTTAAGATTAGTTTGAAAGCCGCAAAGTGTAATGTAATGTTTAATTTTTAATATCTCATGTTAAATTATTTCACTTGTACAAGTGTATGAAAGTTGGAGTAAATTATTTTAAATTGCGGTTGTTGACCTGTAGTATTAAGTGTAAAGAAAAATCTTGAATATAATGCGAAGGGTTTCTTTCTCAAATACATGTATATTTGGTTTCTTTTCAAATAGCTCAAATTTCCTGAATGAAGAAATTTTTGTCACTTTGCAGTGTATGTTTTCAAGATTCTCTGCGAAGTACAAAATTAAAAAACCCTTTGTTTTGTCTAAATTTGATATTTTGGTATTCTTTTTTTAAATCAACAAAATGTTTTCGTCAAATAACATAATAAGTAAATAAAATACATCAGAAATTGCGAGTGCAAGATAATAGCACTGAAATAACATTTTTAATGCTGTAGAGTAAATCTATGCACAAGGGTCAAAGTTCAAGGTAAAATCAAATCCTTTAACCGCTCATCGATAATCATTTGGATTTATAGAGGATGAAGTGGTAATTTAGAAGAAAAAAATATTCTTTTATTTATTCTGCCTTTAAAATATCGCAATAATTATTGAACTTGTCACTTAAATTGAGTGATAATTTATACAGGTGCGCTACATGCAAAAGATTTATAGTGCTTCACCACAGTCTCTGATGAATCCTAATGAAATATGACCACATGAAACTTGCTGTATTATATAACAAAAACATGCAAACTGAAACCTTAATCAATATTTTAAGGTGTAATAAAGATTTTTATGACGTTCGAAAGTGGAATCAACTTGAATATCATTGAAACCAAGTTGATATACCTTGAAATACTAATATACAGCGCTGATATACTTTAAAAGTGACCATTTTAGGCAGTGTCGTAATTTAGTTGGCTCCAGAACACTGAAAAGAATAGCTTTGCTGTTTTTAATTTTACAGTCTGTGAATAGTAATTCAAAGTCCTAATCTGATCCGTGTTTCTATGAAACCATTATATTTACTAGATGTCTGGTTTAATGATGGTGATTATTTATAAAGTCATATTAACATTATATTTACTTTGATGCAATTATTAGTGTTCTGATTTTAATTAAAAATTCTCCTGTCTAACGTTGCTGGTTTTTCTTTTTTTCTAGTGAACGGTGCTTTCGCAGGGATCGAACCTAAGCGACAAAGGACTGCCTACACGCGGCATCAGATACTAGAGCTTGAGAAGGAATTTCACTTCAACAGGTATTTGACCAGACGGCGAAGGATCGAGATCGCTCACTCCCTCCTTTTGTCAGAACGACAGATCAAAATCTGGTTTCAGAATAGGAGGATGAAGTGGAAGAAAGACAACAAACTTCCCAACACCAAGAACGTCAAGAAAAAGAACCAGCAGCAGCCAAACGCTAACAACAACAACAGCAGCAGCAATAACAATAACAGCAGCAACACCAACAACAACGCGAGTAACAATCCTGGGCGTCCTCAGCAACAACCAGCTCTGATGCCATTGCAAAACCGAGGACTACACAATCCGCAGCTGACGACGTGCAACACGCCCATCGAACCCAAAGATGAGTATGGCCTGACGGAACTGTGACAGGTTCCTATGCAACTCTAAGCCAAATATTTCATTCTTTTTCACATCGCAATATGGACAACAATGAGATAAATTTATATAAAGATATATCTATATATAGAGCGTGATACGGTGTTGCAAGGGCATTTTGTATATGTCGATCATTGTGAAATTCTCATAGTCATGAATGTTCCCATAGTCATCAGGAGTTGTTGAAAGCTAGAAAAAGCTGCTATTTAATTAGAGACTGCAGGACTGTTGAGGACTACCAACGCTCCACATTTTTGGGCCGACTGTTCACTGGCCAGTTACAACTAAAATACGTCGTTCAGAAATTGGTGTTGTGGCCATCATAAACTGCTGAGAGATAGTCTTTGATAATCCGAGTTCGTCTGATAAACAGATACCTGTTTTTATATTTCATTTATAAATACACTCAGCAGAAATTGACTCGAAATGCTGATGTAATAAATAATATGAAGCAATGCGTTCTGTTAAGAAAAGTCCCAGAACTAAAATTTATGTACTATGGAAATCTTTGTGTAAAGGCTTTTAATATAACAATCCATTAGATGGTTTTAAAAATCTGGAAGCATTAGACATCTTTTAACTAAAAACAAACTTTTGTTCTGTTTAAGGGGGAGTTAATTGCAATGAATGAGAAACCATACATAAAATTATTTCTTTTATATTTTATATTTTAATTACTATTTACAAGAAAACTTACATGCAAGACTAATGATGACTAAGATTCAAGTCAGTTTCTGCTGTCGAATTTATAATGAATATCCAGCCCTTTGCCCAACTTTCAAGCATGTATTAAAAAAACAGTATCGCATGCAAATTTTAAATCTTGTTCTCACTAATATGAAGAAATTTCATTTTTAATTAAAATATTTTAGCACTGAAAATATATTACTTTAAAGTATAAGAAAATGTGAATGATATTAAGGTAATTTTATGTTTTATTGACAACAGAAATCCGTAGAGAAAATTTTTTATTTAAAGTTCTTCTGCCGCGAAATTTTTATTACTTCATATTTATAGAATGAAATGTTTTGAAAAGAAAAACGTGTAGAAAGACTTTTAACTTAATATATAATACCGAATTCACATGTTTTCTTCAATCTTTATAAACATTTCGTTTAAACATTTTTTTTTTAAAAAAAATTATTTATTCTTAACGTAAACCTCTAATAACTTCTCCATTCAGCATTTGGGTATGCCTAAGTGCCAATAGGAATATAAAATCTTTGACTTGAGACTTACCATTTCAGAAATTCTGAATTACTTTTCTACCAGATTCATAAATGGTTACTTATTACCCTGCAATGATACATACTAATTTTAACGAATAGGAAGTCATTAGTAGAATGAAACGTAGCACATTACTCAGTATGTAAGATTTACTTTGAAATTCGTGATCCAAGGTTGTTCCCTCAATAAATTATTTTGCATTATTTCATTTTAAAATTATGTGGATTCACCTATTAACTGAAGTAAGACTAAAAATTTGTCATTTACTGAATGAATTAATAATAATAAAAAAATTGAAGTTATTTAGAGATTTTAATCAGTTATATCAATTTTTGTTTCCCCTTTTTTCCATTGGAGAATAAATTACCGTCAAACCTCAAAAAAAGTTACATCTCCAAAACGTTCATATTGATGTGGAATAGTAGTAGAAACAGCTAACAAGGATTTCTTGTAATTTCGGAATGAAGAGGGAACACATGCGACTACTCTTCTGAATTCTGTGATATATATTTTTAATCCTTTAAAAACTGTATAATACAGTATTAAATCAAAAGCCCGATAAGTTCTCCCAAGTAATATCATAAAAATGATTAGCAATAATTTTATTAAGCTTCTCATAATTCATCAAAATTCTTTATGCTTGTTTTATAGTTTGCACTATTAGTCTTTAATAGCATTGTTAAATGTACATCATATGTTTTTTAAAAGATAATCATCTTTAAACAACATTAATTGTACTTATTCGATCGATGAGAGGAATAGATTTGTTTATTTCGTCTATATTTTTATGGATAGACAAAGGGAAATTTGATAAATGTTTATCATTCCATGATGATTATAAAATCAAGCAGGTATATAATGAATGTTTCTTTATATGCCAAGATTTTGTTTGTTTAATCCATATTTTCATCGGTTGACAGAAAAAATTTGATACATGTTGGAACATTACATTTGATGTATGATATGGACTATTTTAAGTTCAAACCTTTCAAAATTCCATAATCTGGATTCGAAATATGGGCAACTTCAATTTTATCTGCAGAAAAAAATGTACGTTCCATAAGGCTAGAATGCGTTACTATCAAAATTTTTTAAATTTATGACTGATGTAAAGATTTTATGCTATGAAAGTTGTCCTCATCACTCGGACATCTGAATATAAAATAATTTTTAAAAAATCCGCCTTAAGTGTAATACGCTGTAACTTTAAAATTCCTAAATTAAGCGATAAATGTGCAATTGGAATTACATTTCGTGAAAATGTAGTTAAGGGTTAGTGCCTTGAATGCACCGCAAGGCAGCTTTTCTGTTTTATAATTAGTGGCATTCTAGGTGTAGAGATTTGATTTGTCAGAATGTTAAGCATTATTTACCTTTCTTTCTGTCAGTTCTTATAGAATAATGGTGTTTAACGAACTATAACTTAACCAAATGATATTTTAACCCTTTCTAAGGCCGTGGGAAGTACATTCCCCACCAAATTCATCAATTTTTAAAAGGAATTTCTAAGGTTGCCGTAAGTTCCCGCCAAAATTGTCGATGAAACAAAAACCTAGAACCCTGTTTCTTCTTCGAAACCATAACGAAGTATTTTGACTTGATAATTAATATACAACAAAAAATTAATGTCATACAATAAGCTAAACGATTTACTTTTTTAAATTAATCTCCATCCCAAAATTATTTTACTATACCACTACTAGAAAAAATGTCCCTTTAAATGGTTAAAGAGGTTTGACTGTAAGAATAGAATTTCCTAGAATTTTTTTATCTACTTCATTCGAATAAGGACTTACTTTAATTGCATGTAATTTATTCTCCTGACATTAACCGCTTAACTTAAAAGACCGAGAATACTCGTGCATCGAATTATCGCATTTTTGGTCTTAAAACTAAAATTTAATCATTAATTATCTTTATAATTTTACACAAAAATTACCTAGAATCCATAAACATCTCAAGTATTATATGCCTTCTGAGATGAATAAAAACGACAACCGCTTTCCACAACAGAAGGGAACATCTTATTAGATAGAAAAGAAAATTATTAAGTTAAGTGGTTAAAATACCTTTTAACTCGTTTCATTCTGCTATATTTTAATACTTTCAAAAAGTTGTGATGAAAGCGCAAAATATTTCAAGAAAAAATTATTGACATGAGTACGGTTTCACATGTAATGATACATTTTTCTACCATATCGTTCCATTGAATAACTCAATGAACGCACATATCTGCTTCAAGTTAGAAACTGAGCATAAGTAGCCTTCCCGAATTATAAAATCATGCACCGAATTTTTGCGATAAGAATATTTTATAAAGTTTATGTGCACTTTCATGTGTATTTACCGAATTAATATATATTAAAGATATTTAGATAACATAGATTTTGAAAGAATGCAAATGTGATTGTCTCTTTCAAACTATATTAAAATTTTGAAATAGCATTTAAGTGATATTACTTATATTTATATAGTAGTGTGCCATATACCTTACGATTATTTTTGTTCCTATGAGATTTTATTTACTAAAAAATGAAAGATAAATATTATTTTATAAATTATCAAGTATCGGTGTTAAAAGTCAAATTATTGAATTATTTTACTTCATTTGTGAAAATCAGACTGATTATTTTTTCTAGAATATAGAAATACTGAAGGAAATAGGTGTACATTTTTGAAGTTTCTACGCTTTTCATGATTTGCTGAATGCTACTGCGAGGTTGGACTGGAAAAATATTTTGTCCCTGAAAAAATTGCTGCAATAAAAGGGCCAGAGAGATTAAAAAATTTTTTTGAAATATTTTTAGTTAAAGAATTTTTGATTTGCATACTAACTTAAAAAACATCACTTTATCATAAGCTTCACCAAATATAAGTTTCTTCTTATTTAATTCTCAGTTTTCTAATAATTTATCATTAATATGTCCCTTTGGTCATTCTTTCCAATTTAATATTACTTAGAAGGCAGTTACAAGCAGGAATGGGGCTAGAGTTTGCCCGACGACGGGGGGACGAGTGTCATGAAATTGGTCTCAAATTTTCGCCAGATTATTATTTACAAAAATTTTCCACGACGCCACCCCCCTACTCTTGCGCCACCCTGGTTCAAGGAATAAACTAAATTTCAATATTGAAATTATCTAGTATATGCAGTCTTGCAATAAATTTGTCATTAAAACGTCAGACTAAACCCCACACATTTCAAAATCTAGAAAATATTTGAAATTTCTTTTCAAGAAAGTATCTGTATATTTCACTCGGTAGCAATTTTTCTAAAACTAAGAAGTTAATTGACAATAATATAACAAACCAAAAGCGAAATTAAATGATTTAATCAATTTCCTTTTTGATTATGGAAGATGAAGTCCAATGCAAATCTGTGAAATCGATCCAATGGAAATCGGTGAAATTGTTTAATTTATTTCATAATTCTTTGATTCTGTTTTTTTTTTCAATCAAATGCAGCCGATGTTAAAACTTAGATTTAAAAGGCTCAATCCTCCACTTTGAAATCCGTGATTGAAAGTGTTAACTTTACCGTAAACACTTGTATTATTTTTTAAAATGGCCGAGTGACGTAAAGATAACATCTTTCCCATTTCCGTTGGGCCAGTCCAACCTTGTATGCATTTTAAATTCTGATACTGTTTTATTTTCAGTTCTTTCAATGAAATATTCGTCCGTAAGCATTTTATTTCCTAACTTAAAAGCCAGTTTTTTGTTGAACACTTGACAGAAATATAATGATTTAATTTTTATTTATTATCTTTTTAAGTAACATTTGTACTCAATCCCAGTTGATCTTTTTTCAGAAAGTTATAGTACCTAAAAGTAACATATGATAGCTTGTATTTAACTAAAAGTGTAAGAATTAAATTACTTTTTAAGCACATATCTTCCAAACTAAATATCCCGAATTATAAGACCTCTCGCGAAATATTTTATACAGTAGATTTTACAACCTCATTTCTGATTCATTCTATCACATGATTATTAATGACTTAGAAATGCTTTTAGGGCAATATATGCAAGTCCTCTTGATTTATAAGCACACTTTTATATTAAGAAAATGATTATATATATAAATAATCAAATCAGGGTATTGATTTTATTTTGTGTGTTTTTTTTATGATTTTATAAAGGTGAATTGTGCTAAGATTTTAATAACGAGTAAGTAAAATGAAATCTTGTGTATTGAATATAAATGTAGTGATTGATATAACTTTTTTTTATCGCTTCAAATCTGCTGATAGTCAAAAATTCATATTTTATTGCGATTCTAAATTTATAAAATGGTTCTTTAATAATATACATGATTTGAAATATGTGCCACGAATCCGAATTGAGTTTGATTCTGGTGTCATAGCTGTAAACAAGACCGAAAAAAAAATTATGCCATAAAATTGATACTACCATTTTTAAACTAATTATTTTTCCATAACAAATATGAATTATGATATACAGTGGAACCTCGTTAATCCGAACCGTAAGAATCCGAAATTTCGGATAATACGAACATATTTTTTTTATAAAAATTCTGAAATTTTTTTAATAAATGAAGGAAAACGGCAATTAGGAATCAGAAACAAAGCTAATGTTTATTCCCAAGTTAAAAGAAGCTTTTGAATTGGTATTTAAAAATGAATACAGTACCTTAATTAGTAGAAACAAAATCTTTTATCTTCTTTTGACACAAGGAACTAAACCTGCTCGCCGATGCGGATCACAGCTAGATCTTTCCGCACTCTTTTCACAGAGTACCCAAAGTCAATACTCTACTGCATTTGGTATATAAAAAGTATTTTACCGAATTTTCTGGATAAACCGAATTTCCCGGAATCCGAACAGAGGTCATCCCCAATTAGTTCGGATTCGCGAGGTTCTACTGTATCTATAAATCCATTCTATGTAAGAAATTTTTACAGAATTTGTTTTGGCCATTAAGTAGGATTTTCTCTCCTGTATATATATTTTATAGTTTATCTGATCCTAAGTAAAGAGATAACCTGTTCGTTCAGAAAGCCATTTAAAATGTTAGACCCAATTTAACAGTTTGAACTATTAAAAATTTATTCTTACTGGATGTGGAATTTTTCATTTACAAGATTTTTTTTAGAATGTATCCAAACGAAATCCTAATTATTTGGCCAAAATTATTCTCCATTAAAAAGTTGAATCTGTAATATAGCTGTTTAAATAATTTATTTGACATTTCATCTTTTCCATTAAACCAAGAAAGCAGTTATGTGCATGAATTTTACATAATGAATTTATAGGTGAATTAAAATCTTGATTGAATACAAATCTGCAAATCATTCTCCCTCCATAGAAAATATGATTACCTTCCAACTAATTGTCAGCATAGCCAACCGTACCAGTGATCCATGAAACCGAATTATTCCTGTCGTTACGTCCATGAACCTTGTCCAGAACCAAGCGGAGGTGTCCGAATTTTACTTCGAACTATTGCACCAGACAGATCAAAGAGTTGCCTAACTCTTCACCAATGGCAGACTATGAAAGTCTGCATTGTATGTGTATGTTGATGTATGTAGATTGCGCGCCTAGAATTTTTGCGTATAAGCTGTACAGTGTATGTATTTATTTGATGCCTAGCAAATAACGCAGTTGTATAGTGATTGTACAGGTATATATTTATGGAGTGCGTGTGTACGTACTCTTATACAATTTTGTGAGAATTTCCCTGTGACCATGTTTAAGGTAAACTGTGACATAAAGACTTTGAAATTTGCAGCGAAACCAGCACCAACGTCATTTGTTTCAAAAATAGTTTGCGAAGCCAATTTTCCTCTCAATTTGAAGAGGGAGATGCATGCAACTCAGGGTGATAATTGAAAACACTTTTGTTAAAACATGTGACAAAATAAAGGTATGCAAATTTCCTATGATTCACAGTTACGTATCTATTCTGTGATAAAACATTTTTAATGTTAAAATAAATTTTAATTATTTGAGAAATTCGAATATCTTTCTCCTTAGTTTTTCAATAGGAACTTACCTAACTTTTTCTAAGATTAACTAAGGTTATGCTTAAATACGTATTCTTAATTTTCCTTGCAGAAAATTTTATTTAGTTAGGAAATATATCTTTTTTCCAAACCTCTGGAAATGTATTGTGATATTTAGAAAAAATTTCAATCTTTCTAGAACCAATTTCTTTTGTGCACAATTATTCTTTTTTATATTTCGACATAGTGTAGTCTATTTTATGAAACAACTTCATAAGGCATTAAATGGCCAAGAGTGAGCTGCATTATAAGGCTACGAATAAGGATTATAATAATTGATTTAAAATAAGCATTGCTTACCATATTGACGCGATAAAATTTTTCGGGCAAAAATTCCCCGAAAAGAAAACAACATTTCGTTTGTTTAGCATTGAAAAACATTTCGTCCCTTAAAAGCAACACCACCTATCTCACTTTTTTGAAATTTCGGAGAAGAAGAAAATGCTCAATTTTTCGCAATCAATAACGAATAATTGTGAATATTTTTATCATCTATTATAAACATACCACATGTTCCTACTAGATGTGGAAAAAAATTAAAAAATATTCGTTATTGTTTGCGAAAAATTGAGTATTTTCTTCATCTTTGAAATTTCAAAAAATTGAGACGGGGGTGTTGTTTGCTAAGCGACGATTTCTTCAAATAATTTTCATTTACTACTATAACATTTGTTTCCTCAAGATACTTTATAATGAAAGCACTGCCTTCGCAGAAACAGAAGTTTGAGCTGTTTCAACATTTAAATCAGCTTTCAATACTGAGTGACTATTTTTGTAAAAGTTATTTGCTTAAATTTAAAGCAAAATAACATATACAAGAGAGCTCTAAGTTATGATAAATATGAAAGAAAGGATGGCTTAAAACTTTATACATACCAATATTATACAAAAAAACGAAATCCTGCTTTAAAAAAATAATTCTTAAAATTTTATCATGAAATTATGAATGAGTACGAAGAGCAAAACTATAGAAGAAATTTCAACCAAAATCGCGAACAACTTCATTAACAATTTGAATCCAATCGTGAGATTGAATAATTAGATTTCAACTTTACAAAACAAACAAGATAATTTTTGTAATGATAAAAATATAAATTCGTGATTTCCTTTTTTCATTCCTGAGCATTCATATTACTTAGAAATAATAGTTAAATTTATAAATTTCTATAAAAATGCCAGTTTTTCGTTCTTTGAAAGATCTTATTAACTTAGAAACCTAACCTTCATTCTGTCACATGTTTACACTCTTACTGTAGCATTTCAGCAGTGTTAGACTGACGTTTACCTAAGAATACTCACTTTTGCCAGTTGCTGTGCATGTCTTGTTAATGTACTATTTTGTGATTTTTTTTAACTTATTAGATCAAAATGTTTAAAAAAATGTACCCACGTTTTTTGTATTTGTATAAAATATTGAAAATAAGACTTGTGTTTCCCTTTAGTTTTACGCACAACTTTTTGAGATATAAATAAAGACATTAAGAGGAAAGCTGGAGTCTTTTTATACGTTTTCATTCCATTAAAATTACTTCTAAAATTATTTTTTAAGATTCAATAGCTTTGCAGTTTTCTATGAAAAGAATCAACTGCTGCCATCTTCACTCGTGAGGAACAGCATTCCCGCTGAACTGATGTTTTAATGAATTGTTTATAGGATAAAAATAGTTAATATATAGGATAAAAATAGTTAATTTCACTGGAAAACAATAGATTCCTTCAGTTTCTATCAAAATTAGTATTGGAACAATCATTATATATAAAATGTCACCTTTACACTATTCAGTTTCTCACGGCATCTAACAACTGCATACGAAATTAACTTTCCAATATTGTATTCCAAAATATGAATTAGAAACTAATTTTCCTAAGATAAAGGTTTAGAATCCTGCATAATTAACATTAAATATGATTTTAAATGACTCGGTTAGTTTATTTTAGTAGGATAACAAAAATTGCTCATCTTTATATAGGGCTATTTTGAAAATAAATCGGTTTAAAATATATTTTAACCCCTTCAGACCTGGTGTCCGGCATACCGGACATCAACTTTGAAATGCATCTATTAATTCAATAATTGTCGAAACTACATGGTGCTTTATTTAAATTTGATTTTCGATTTTCTTCGAAATAGAATCGTTGCAAGAATTTTTCGTTTCGGGCATGGAATCGTTTCATTTTTTTAGTTTTTCCCCCAAAAGAAATCGAGAAAATCATCGTTCTTCCCAAAATGGATGAATTTTGTTTCTGAAGTAATTTCTTGTTTTTAATCCATTTTTACTATTTAAAAGGCTTCTACAATATTTTATTACACTTTGACAACCATTTTAAATTTCGATTTGTGTGATTTTTCGACTTTTTTTAGTTGAAATATCCGGTATGGTCCGGATGCCGGACATGGGGTAACTTTTTAAATTTTTCATCAACAGGCTTGAAATTTCATTTATGTTTCAACCTTTGCAGTAGTACACAGGACGCCGAAGGAAAAAATTCTAACTCCATTATTTCTTAATTCCGACTGAAGGGGTTAATAAGGTACACGGTTACACTTTTATGTTTTTTTTTTCAGATTTTTTTTATCAGATGTAAAAATGGTTTAAGAAATCTAAACGACCAGAAATTGAAAATCTATTAATTTCTTCATGAATTATTATACACCAGAAACTTACCATCCTACGATAGTTGGATGGTTAGCCTGCTGGTGTACAATAATTCATGGATCCAAGAAAGCCAATAATTGATCCCATAAGTCAAGTTCTTTAGATCTTGAATTATTCGATTTGAATTTAGGTTGCAGATTAGACACAAAAAATGCTACTTAAGACTGTAAAAAACAAATGTCAATAATGCATCTGCATTTTGCTTGATAACTCAATATTATCTTACAACTTTAAGGCCCTACGACATTTGATAACGAGATGAGATTTCAATATACAATCGAAAAAGTAATTGTGAATACTTTATTTGCAATAATGGTATAAAAATTCTATTGAATACATTACACTTGTCCCAAGCAATGATAATTACCTGGGAAAAAATATACATATACTAAAACAAGATAGCGAAATAAAGATTCAAAAATTAATAGATTTTTGTTTTTTTTGGTTTCGTGTAATTTTTTCCCTCCATTAAATGAAGATTTCACAAATACGATTGTTGAAAATTTACGAAAACTATAAATTTATATGGTTTTTCCCTTAAGAACATACAATAAGAATAGTTTGTTTTACTGATTTGGCTTTGTCTTAATTATTGTGTAATTGGATAACATCGATTAATAAAAATTTTAAAACTGCTATACAGTCAAAACTGGTCAATGTGAACCATTTTTCTAAACATAAAACCAGTATCTTATCCTTTTAAATGAATAGCAGATCGCGACATACATGAAATATTTAAGATAAAATGTTTTTGTGGAAAACTACTTAGCATGAAGAGAATTTTCTGCCTCAACACAAAATGCCAGTTCTCCCTTTTGGTTTTCTTTGCTGAAGAAAACAAACTTCCTTCATTCTTTTGAGAAAAATGCTTCTTCAGTATTTTTATACCAGAAACAAAGTTTCTGTTTTGAATGTCTGAGAATTGTTAACATTATTCCGTTTAACAATTTTAGTTTTATCATATGCGTTTTCTTGAAAATCTAATCATACCTTGTTTCTACCATCTGAGGTCTTTTGCTTAAACTAATTATAAAACGGGGAACAAAAGTTCATAAATGTTTATAGTGAGCTAACCAGAAAATTTGATGTAGAATAAGGACTATGGAAGAATAAAGACATATTTGATTCTTTAGAAGGAGTGGTAATTTTAAATATTACTAACAAGATTACAAAATATTTATCTTGTATTATAAAATTTTAATAATTGAAACTGCTTTCAGCTGGTCCTTTTCTAGTCCAATTATAATTGCACATTAAGGGAATAAGTGTTCTATAGAGAGGAATATTTTTATAATTTCAAATTATATCTCTTATTCATTGAAGGAATTATTTTTAAAAAATGGAAAGCAAATATAACAAACGATTTTGCTAATAAAATAAATTTTGAATTAAAACAATATTAAGAAAGAAAAACAAAAACGTTTGGAGTGGTGAATCCAGTTTTCATTACAAAATGCATTTATAATTTTGTTGAAAGGTAAATATTTATTTTCACTATATAAAGTTAGAAACTATCATTTTTTCTGAGAAATGACCTGCATCAGGTTCTTTTTAATGAGTAGATACACGAACAGGCAATAAACCCGAAACCCTTATGCAGTGTATTTCGTATCAATGCATTGTTTACAATACAACATCGATTAGCTTTAATAATTGATCTCGCTCCGTTTATACTTCACAAATCGCAACTCTTCGACCAGTTGACTGTATTAAGTCATTTATCCTTCGATTACATTTCTTGCAACTCTGTTGATTAGCCAGTGAGTTGGAAGGAGCTCAAAAATGCAATCAAATTCGATCTTATTTATCGAAAAAGGGCTGCCCGAATTCAAACAATCTTGATCCGCCTTGAAATTATTCAATTACGACGATTATGCGCGGAATTATTTTACTCTATTTACCTATAATTCATCTTTTTGTTTGACAGACACGAGCGCATTGCTGATGGTTCCACGGTCTCGGTTCTGATCTTTTCACGCTTACGGTGATAAACAAATAAGGCTTCAACGCCCTGATATAGGCACACCTGATGAGTGCCACATCAATCACTCCGGATAACAAATTGAGTTTTGTCGTGTCTAGCATTGACCCAGTAATAGAAGCGCACTCGTGTCGTGATTGTTGGCCACTGGCTTGGATGAGTTTGGATCTTTTATATCAATTTAATGAGGAATTTATCTTTTATTTACTTTTTGGCCTTGGGATTCTTCACCGCTTCCCATACTGGAGAGCATTCACTGACTTCGAAAACGTTCTTAGTAAATTTGCGAATCAGGAAGTGCGAAGAGTATCATAGCAAAGTCGTATGTAATTTGACAAATTGGTTGAAGATAAAGTTGTCTGCCATGATTAGTGTATATATTCTATGAATTTTCATTTAATATTTTTTTTTGTGCACCATTACATCGAAGTGGTGACTACCTTAATTCTTTTCATATTAGGATGCAATATACTCCATTGTATTATTGTTATCAGGAAGTGCGAAGAGTATCAAAGCAAAGTCGTATGTAATTTGACAAATTGGTTGCTAATAAAGTTATCTTCCATGATTGATATATAGATTCTATGAATTTTCATTTAATATTTTTGGTACGTCATTACATTGAAGTAGTGGCCACCTCAATTCTTTTCATATTAAGATGCAATATATTCCATTCAGTATTACTGCATTTTAATATTTCTTACAGCCATCTCCATGTAAATGAATATCGATGATTCCAGAAGATGATAATCGATTAAGCTTACTATACTGTTATCTGTTCTATCATCATTGCTATCTATTTCCCAATCTATGATGCATTTGTTGGAATGGAGTAGCTAAAGGGGGTTATTAAATATTCATTGAATGGGCGTAAAATAAGTACAGTGAATGAAAAATGTATTGCAAATTTACCCCTGTGTAAAAGTAAAAATAAATTGTATGAAAAGATTCTATAAACTTTGGGTTGAATCAACTCTCCTGGGTAATGGAATGGAACTAAATTGATTTAGTTTGTTTCTTACTAAATGATTTAAGGACTTCAATATTGAGAGATTTTACAGTATTTCCACATATAGAATGAAGCATTGTAAGGAAAAAAACTCTGATTAATAGGTTCTAGATTAAGTTATCTGCCATGATTGGTGTATATATTCTATGAATTTCCATTAAAAAAAAATTTTGTGCATCATTACACCGAAGTGGTCAACACTTTAATTATTCTTTTCATATTAGGATTTAATATACTTCATTCAGCATTACTGTCTTTAAGATTTCTTACACAGCCAACGCCACTTAAATGAATATTGATGATTCCAAAAGAAGATATTCAAATAAGCGAACTCTTCTCTTATCTGTTTTATTATTGCTACTATTTACTTTCCAATCTGAGATAACTTTGTTGGAAAGATGTAGAGAAAGGCGTATATTAAATATTCATTGAATGGGCGTAAAATAAGTATTGTGAATGAAAAATAAACTGACAACTTTCATCTGAGTAAAAGAAAAACAATGAAAAAACAGAAAATCTTTAAAAAATTTATATTTGTTCGATTCCTATTAAATAATGTAAGAATTTCATCAGTGTTGAGAGCTTACACAATACTGTTACATATTGCATGAAGTATCGTAGAAAAAAAATCGTTATCGTATTCTGATCCTGATCGATTTCTCGTTAAATCAAATCGGAAATGGTGCTGACTCTGGTATAAATAAATTGTTGTTTATGAATTAGTTACAGGCGGATGTTCATAAATCATCTCCAATGGAAACATAAAAACCGTAATATGATAACCATTTGAATATTAAGATTTATTTAAAACTAATTCTAATACCAGAGATTCGTAAACATTTATTTTATATATTACAAAAGGAGAGACGATTATTTGGTAGCAAATACGATAGAAATAGATATGGCTATGAAAAGCTATGTTTGGCGTAATGCTAGCTTCTTACAGAAAAATTTCCCAATTATTATTTTGAATCCATTTCAAATAGTTCTTAGTTTCGGGCTATGAGAATCTATGTTTGGCGTAATGCTACTAGTTTCTTACAGAAAAATTTCCCAATTATTATTTTGAATCCATTTCAAATAGTTTTTAGCCCTTGAAAAAGTGGAGTAGAATGGATTCCTTGTTTGTTTTTGGTTATTTTCGTTTAACTCTGAGTTTATTTTAATTTTTTTGGCTTTCTTTTGTATGATCTTGATTTCCATTTCGATAGAAAATATTAACTAAAAACCTGCATTTAATATTTTTTTAAATAGTGTTTAACATCTCGTTTTTTTTTTTTTTTTCTTAATTCTATGCTGATCTACAAGGTAATTTATGTTCAAGGTCGTGCCAGAAAGCTAGAGCCTGACGCTCTTTCGTGTTGAATTTATATTTGCCCGTGCCGGCAGCTTTCAATTTTTGGGTTTATATTTATAGGACTGTTCGAATTAATAGTTTTTACTGGAACAAAAATATCTATTGTTTGAATGACCCCAGAAAATTATATTTTTAACCCTTTATATCCCAAATTAATTTAGTAGAAGCTTTAGAATTTTATTTTTGGATCAGTACTTACGTTTTGGTGCAGAATAATCCAGGAAAGAGGTAAGTAAGAGAAGGATAAGTATGTATAATTCGTACAGATCGTAACAGATTTTCTTATCGTTAGAGATTTTTTTATGCATGTAACAATATCTTTTGATTAGAATACAATTTTACCACAAATACCTGCATGTTTTATTTATTTTATAGAACATCATAATTATATATATAATTATGATGTTCATGCAAAGAAGAAACAAGTTATTATCGCTGATTAACAATCTTGATCCAAAATCGTGTAGAATGAAAAGTATTTAGTAAAATATTAGCAGATGTTCTTTAAAGATATTAACAGGAATATGATATGCATATTTAATGAAATATTTTATGACATTAAAAGAACGAAATAAAACTTATTTGTTACTGTATATATTGCTACGATTTGTTCTTTTTTCGTCGTTATTATTCATACTTGGCTTTTTACTCTTGCAATTTTTAAATAAATCATATTTATTTAAATTTTTATGATAAATATTTCTTCTTATGCGCGAATACTTTTACAAATGCAGTATTTAGTTTTATACTTTTACAAATATAATCATTTAGTCTTCCTCGATGATAGCATGGTGCATGCATATGGAATAATTTTATTATAATCGCATCTTAGCATAATTATATGTACAATTTATCGTATTCGCGAATTTTGCTATGTATGTCGCGTTCTTCTTAAGAAAATACATGACATAAGACAAATTTAAGTCAATTTAAACTTAATTTTCACAAAAATGTTTGATCATTAATAAAGAATAATCCGAACCTTTCAAAATTATGTGTTAAATATTCATTAATCGTTTAAATAGTTATCATGAAACATTAAAAAAACAAACTATAAGAAGCGTCGATGTCTGAAATAAATGGACAGACTTCAAATTTCATTAAAATTTTATGGATAATTTCAAATCTTCGGGTTTACACACAATTCTGCTATCTGAATCCGACCAGGGGTGGTGGTGGGCGGAGCGACAGAGGGGAAGGAAGGTAAAAAAAAAAGAAGAGAGTCATGTGGTTTCTGCTGGCTTTTCTGCATTGAAGGTGCGGCTTGGCGGTTCAGCTCCGAACCAACCGAGAGAGATTAAATTTGAAATCCGAGTTGAGCCGATCCGGGAACTTCGGAAGTCGATCTAAAAGGCAGTCATCTCTTTACTCCAGGCTCCGACGAGGGGTCGCGCACAAAATGAGTGTAAAATTGTCTCACGGATATTCGGTAGATAGATTTGCATCTCTTTTCGTGTTTATAGATGTAGATGCTTTTTTAAATACATATAATAGGGATGGGAAAATTCCTTGAATTTGGTAACAAAGAGGAACTAAGATTTCGCAACAACTAATAAACATAAAAGCCGAACATTTAGAAGTATCACAACCTACTATTCATTATGTATTAATACAGAGAAAAAAAGGAGGACTATATTTGAATTTTAACGAAATTCGTAAAACGTTTAGGAACACATATACTAATTAGTAAATGGTTAAATTACATTAGTGATTCCGTTTATAGTATTCCCAAAACTCGCTTTTACACAGCTTCGTAAATTACCCATTTCATTAACTGCACTTGCTCGGTCGTACATTTGTATGTACGACCTCATTATGTATTACTGCATTTCACTCGTAGTGTATTGTTGCGCATCAGAAGCAGAAAATATAATATATAATAGTGTATTCTCCTTATGCATTATTACATAACATAACTGACGACTGCATTTGGATTTTAATGAAATATATAAAATTTTTTTTATGAAGATATGTACTAGTTAGAAGTATAGCATTATTTCAAGTGATTCTGTTCTTCATAGGGTTTCCAAATCTCCCGCCCGCATTAGGAAGTTAACTGTTCCATTTACGGTTCTTGATCTGTCGTATATTTTTACACCACCTTAACTGGCATGTGCTTCTGAGAATTTTTCAGCCACATACAATATACTTGAAAAAGTTAATACGTTTACCTGCTAAGTAAAGCTTTTAAACATACATTAACCCTTCATCAGTCGCGCGTATGTAAGAAGAACTTGTATGGTGCATCGTATTGCATATTAATATTGTGTTGTTTTACAAAAATAAAAGCAACTTTTATTTGTGTAATCTGTATTTATTAGCTCCATACTAAATAAAGATTATGTAAATAAAAGTTGCACTTAAATTTATGAAAGAACGATATACGATGCACAATACAAGTATTTCCTACATACCAGCGACTGCTGGAAGGTTAAACATCTCGCTTGCAGATATTATGGCAATAACCAACATGCTTCCTAGAACTTATCAACATGTACATACTCGATCGCGTAGGAAGAAGTTATTTGAGAAACCATATCTATATTTTTGATAATTTTTTCAGTGATTTAGGATAGTTCAGGTCAGTGATTTAGGATACAAATACTTTCCGCATCTGTGTTTGTTTAATTGAAAGCTGCAGCTCATTTTATCAGAACATATGTACTCATACACAGAGAGTACAAAAAGTTAAATTTGAAACTCTAACATCAGCAGTTGGAATCTTGTATGCTCTACGATGTTTCCTTTCAAGAGCAGAAATTTTTAAAAGTGTATCTAGAAAATGTAACATACGACAGCAAGAGATGCTCTTTCTGTAGTAGAGCTTCTTCTTGAAATGAAAAGAAGATAGTAAAATATGTCACTATTGAGAGACAATAACATAATTTAACTGTAAACTTCATTACGTTGTTAGTATAAGTGGCACTATCCAAAAAACTTTAAGTGACATCTTCAGCTATTGAATAAGTTTCAAGGAAATTCATAGCTAGCTTAATTTCACTGTTAAGTTATCGTAAAATGGTAGTTACGATATTTATCGCTCTGTAATAACAGATGCATGGATAAAGATATCGAAATAAGCCCTTGCTTTCACAGCGATATTAAAGATATGGTTAAATATATTCAATTTTCTGAAACAAAAGAATATTTTAACATTTCGTATCATATCTGATATCTACCATTGATTTTGTCCTTTGCACTTCATTTAATTTAGAAAAAAAATTGACATAAATTTCTTGGTTCTCAAACTTGGCTGGTTGTTTAAAAAAATGGCTGGTATAAAACAAATGTGCTTTTATTCTGATTAAGATTGGATATGTATAATACAATCATATATTGGTACAGATGTATTATAGATGAAAATATTTGGTGTACTAAGTGAACGATCAGGACAATTCAATGCAACTATAATTATATTATTTAAGTTGTCAAAAATATTTAATATGATTATTAATAAGTCAAACGTTTAGTTAAAATTATGAAGGAACGATAGCAGAGACCTGAGAACCTAAATTGAAACTATTAAAAGTACAATTACAATCGCTCTTTTTAATTTATGAACGATCTAGAATAAGACTTTATTTCACATCACTTAGTTGACAACACATTATGTTGAGTTAAAATTTAACATTATAATAAAAAATGCACTTCTATTATAAAGAATGAATATGTATCATATAATTGCATTAATTAATTTATAACAACAGAGTAACAATAAGCATTTCTAAAAATTGTGTGAAATAAAGTTAAAACGTTGATTTTAGGTTAGTCTTTAATATAGCAGGTTTTTTTTAAGTAAGCGAATCAATTTTATGCATAATAAACTATAATCGCTGAAAAATGAAAAACTTTTTATTATACGATGTAAAATGATTGAACTATATTTTTCAAAGTCTAGAGCACAAGCATAAGCCAAATTTTATAAGAATGAATTTGTAAATTCATAAAAATATAAACTAGCACATGACAAACGTACATCAGAAAACAGTCGAGGCAGGCTTTGTAATATTTTAAATATACCGTAGTTACTTGATTATAACAGACTCCATAAAATAATAATCAAATTATGCTCGGTGAAAAAACTAGTCAAACGTATGAAAGTAAAATTTACGATTACGCCTCTTGAAAAGACCGGAATCTGGAAAGGAAATTATTGCTGTCAGGTGCATCACGTATTCCTCAAGGTCATCCACTAATATTTTTCTTAAAATTTCTGTAACATTATTCCCCTTCGCCTGACGCGAACGGGGATTCGTCAGACTTCATTAGACGAGGGTGACTCTCCAGGTTCGTGAGCCTTTACACTATTCATCAACCCTGAGGCAACTTCGGCGAGAATCCGCCGTTTCCTTCTTGTCGTTTAATACCAGCTGTTCCACACCATCCTTCGAGAGAAACTTACCGATATTAAATTACAATTCAATCAATAATCTTCTATCTCAGCCTCCTTGGTAGGGAGGGGTGGGCTGCGACTCAGGTTCTAATCGAACTTGTGCCACCTCTTTAGACTGCTTTTAGAGAGACAGGCAAAGGCTCTAATGGACATATCAGATCCTATGCAGGACACCCCCTTGGGCCCGCATTTCTCGCGCGAGCTGTAATTTATGATTTACATATTCCGTCATCCTCTTGCCCACCCCCCTCCCTTTGACGAGGGTAGAACGCCCCGTTCCGTGTTCGAATTTGGGCCGCGTTGCAGATGACATTGATCTATGAGATAATAAACTTCCCAGGAAAGAGTTGACGCGCATTTTTTTAGCCTTATTTTTTCCCTTCGCTTTTTCATTTTTTGAAGCGGGAAAACAGTTGATTAGCTTTATCGAAATAAGTTTCTTGCTTGAGCTTTAAAAAAATCCCTCCCCTCACCCTTTCCTTCTCCTTGCATCGTGAGGTGAATTTGCATAAAGGTGAATAACTACGCAGCGGAAAACGAAGGGAGAATTTTATAAAGTTAATTCAGAAATGCAACATCACGTCGTACCGGACTACTAAGTTGGTTTTTATTTCTCTAATTGTTTTTCTTTCCGACTTTCAGTTTCATTAACATTCGTATTTCTTAAACGCAAGAAAACGAATGAAACATGTTACATGAAAAGTTATACTTTTTTTTTATATTTTTCTTCTCGATGAAGTTTCTGAGTAAAACATACGTAATTTCATTCTTTGCCGTTTTAAAACAACTGATTGCATAAAATTGTCATGGGCATGTCATTAAAGAATCCTTGCAAAGAAAATGCAAGTGGTCATACTAACTCCATCATTCATATTTAGAACTTTTTGTCGCATTCTTTTTCTTGAGTTCTGAAATGTATATACCACCAAGAATTGAGGTTCTTTTGACCATTAATAATTTACTCTGAATAGGGATATTTTAATTGTGACTATTTAGTATTTAATCTTATCGTATATCTGACATTCATCTAGTTAATAATGTATTTTCAAATTTACGGATTCACTTTGATTTTGTTAGTATTTATTTTCTATTTATATCATAGAAGATTGTGAATCCTATGATAATCACATGTATAGAAGGCGAATAAGAACATGAGAATTGTTTTTAGGAAGGAAATCCTCATATAATCAAAAGTTATTTCAATTAAGGTCTTTTAAAAATTTGTCAAATCGACGTTACTGATTCGTTCTAGCACATGAAACTAAAAGAAAATCAAATTGAACGCTTTATATATTTTTTATTATTGAATTATTATTTCAAAAATTGATTTCAATAGGTGTCAATAAAGTGTTTCATCAAGGGATTGAATCTAAGGTTACTGAGCAAAGTTAACTAAACCAGAAAGTTGAAGTAAAGATCCCTCACCTATCAGTCAAGGATAAGTAAAATTACTGAAAAGAGAAAGTTCGTCATGCATAGTTATTAAATCTTGTCACTTCAAGTAAAACTGTCATTAAAATGTTAATTATAGTCGTTATATACGCTAGTGACGCAACAATTTTATGAGCGAAATGAATGTTAAAAAATAATTGAAAACTCTTATAAAACTAAATGGAGAAAATAAAATGTCTTTTAATTTTGAGGGGAATTCCTCTCCTTTGGATATTTGGGGGAATTCTTGATGTGCAGTGTCATACATTGCTTTAAAGATCATTTCGTATAACAAAAGTTACAATATAACAATAGACCAATCTTTTTTTCAGATTTAGATAAAAAAAATGTAACTTTCATAATTATTCTTTATAAATTATGATTATTATTATCATCATCATTGTAAATGGAAACTGTAATAACTTCCCACGAAATAATCAAAAATAAAAAGCGCAATTAGAACAAATTTAAGAATAACTTTATGGTCATTAAAATCTTTTTCATAAAAAGAAATTCCAGAGATCAGATAAAATCCACCAGAAAAACTTATGAAGAAGAAAGTTACCTCTTCGATTAACTCTGTTTAAACAGCGAAAATTATTTATTTTTATAAATGGTGATATTTAAAAAAATGTGTAAAAGATAATAAGCTTTAAGTTTCGCCATAATTTGTTAAATTACACCAGCTAATAAACACTCCATATATATACACAGAGTGATTTCAAAATCTGTTAGAAATGAAAAGGCACATAGAAGGGACCAAAAATAAGTATTACTTTAATGGACTGTCTTTTAGGATATGGATTGTTGAGGTGATACAGGATTATTATGGGTCTACACATCACATTCTGGGATGTTGAACAAACACAACTCTCACCTCTGGGCGCCTAATAATCCACATTACACAATATTATATGCCTACCAGGAAAGATTCTCCATTGATGTTTGGACTCGCATGGTAGTACATATAGAACTACAGAGTTAGACTGTCTACTCTCTCCAGAAGATCTAATGATAGCATATACAGCATTCTTCTACAGGATTTCTTGCTAGTACTTCTCTCCAATGTTACTCCAACAGTTCGAATCAAATTTGATTCTTTCCCCCTGGAGAAGTAGCTTCCTTCATCCGTAACATCAGTGCGAACGTATACTTTATCCAGAACATTGAATATCTAAAAAGACAAAAATTAATAGAAGAATTTAATTGGTGTGCGCAATTGCAGCATCATCCAGGAAGAAATTGCGAAGTACAAAATAAATATAAATACTAATAAAGGGAATTTTCAATTGTGGAAGAGGTAAAAATAACAAAATTAACAGCAGCCTACGATAAGAAGTAAGAATCCGGTGGATGACTTCATCAGAGGCCATTCATCCATGCAGATTCAAAACTAGAATAGATTTTCTGTAGAGGAAAAAGATTTTAAGATCTGGATTTTAATATTAACTTCCTCTGAAGCCTTAAGGTCTGCTTTTAGGAAATTAATATTAAAATTCAGACCTTAAAGTCTTTTTCCTCTACAGGAAACCTATTCTAGTTTTGAATCTGCATGGATGAATGGCCTCTGATGAAGTCATCCACCGGATTCTTACTTCTTATCGTGGTCTGCTGTTACTTTTGTTATTTTTAACTCTTCCACAATTAAAAATTCCCTTTATTAGTATTTATATTTATTTTATCCTGAAGATATGATGATAGCATATACAGTATCCTCCTTACAGGATTTCTTGCCCGTACTTTTTCTGATGTTACTCCAATAGTTTGTACTCGTATGTGACTCCAGAATTCTGGAGAGACAATAGTTTGTTTCAACCATAACGTTAGAACACAGCTTCATCGACGTTATTTCCTATGTCACCGCAATGATCAGATTCAACATAAATCAGCATCAATGACTAACGGAATATACGGCAAAAAATAGCTACAATTACGACCCACCTGTATGTGAAAGGGCTATGTCATATATGGCACGGACCACAAGTGCTTATTTAAAACCAAACGATAAAAACTGTTCCATAATTTTTGTGGGCAAATTGATAATAAATGCAAAGATCAATGAATGAATAGAGAATTAAATATGCAATTCAAAGAGTAATTACGACAAGAGAAGAAAAAGAAAAGAACAAACGCATACACAAAACACAGAAAATTCACACAAAATAAAAATTTTTCAAGCTGTGAGTAATAAACAAAAGAGTAAGTACAAAATCGAAAAAAATCCCGGCACATCTTAAAAACTTCTTAACATCTTCTTTCACAAAATTTGATTCTCGTAGATATTTTCTCTTTGCAAATTAAGATCATAGTCTACGAAAATCCTGATCAGTCTCATTTGGTCAGACTGTCTAGTGGTCAGATGGCCAGACTGTCAGCGTGCTTTGAATGTTTGAGACCTTATGTCAAGGCACGCAAATCCATGCGTCGCCGTAGTGAATTTTTGTATTGCTGTTAGTAGCGTTCACATATTGTGAAAAAATGAATTATTGAAATGCTAATCATTGTGATGTTGCTTGTATTTCTTTCCTACCTGATGATTATAACGTCTATACATGACATTTTCACATTTAACACATGCCATTTTCACTTTTAAATGCTTAATTTTGATTCACTCTATTTTTCATATTTTACACAAATTTTAGAATTTCTCTGTATACTTGCAACCAATTATAAAATTCAATTAAACAGTATTCGCTACAAATGATCTTACTTTAGAACTTTCTACATGAAAAATTAAATCATAATCCGATTAATAACTGATACATTTCTCCATGAATTTTAGTACTTAGATTCTAAGTACTAAAACGAAATCCTTTTCTTTAAAATAAAGGAAATTCTTATATTTAAATTATTTTCAGTTTTCAGATTTATATTCCATTATAAAGTTGAGCACAGAACATAATTTAAATATAAAGATTTCCTTTTTTTCTTAATCGACGATTTTCAATTGAATATTTTGTTTGAAACTTTCAGCAAATCATGCTGGTGGCATTAAAATATTTTGTACCCCTGTTTGAAGGAAAGAAGTCGAAGATGTCAAGTAGCTTTCAGTTTTATTCACGGTGCTTTTGATTGAAAAACCTAACACAATAAGAATATAGATTATGTTCTTTTTCTTTAAAAAAAATTACTTGATGTTTGATTTGTTAATTTTATTTTCTAAAAAACCCCTCTCAATTTATGCTTGATTATCATCCAGATAAGCAAAGTCGATCTATGAAATGCACGCAAATTATTTTAGTTAATTAAACGAAAGTTATTGTCTATGTTAGTAAACAACTCAGCAATTCAAACTCAGGCAATAAAAAAATAAAGACTCCAATAACTAAAATTTAAATGCATTGTATTCACTAAGGCAAGATTAATAATACAAAAATAGGTGTTGACAAAAGGCAGCACGGTTCCTTCATTATTTATCTTCTTGCTTTAAGTGGAAGAAACAGGTTATGCAGATTTGCAGCTTAGCTGCTATGGCATTATCTAATACACTACGAAAATTCAAGTATCACTCTACGTATCTCCATGGATTTAGATAACCAAATTCAAATATTAAAAAATAATTGTTTCAAAATACTTTGTAAAGCGAAACGTTGTCACAATATTCAGCACAGGATGGAGCATTACAATTATATTATTCAGTAATACTCGCAGACATGTACTGGAGGTAATTCATCATGACTTTCTACCGACTGGATCTTTTTCTTTGGTTACTTATATATCTGATAACCCAGAATTCAAGGCTAGATGCATTGTTCTAGATTACTTTTACCTTCTGATGTTTTTATCAGATGCACACTTCCCCTTTTAGTTTTTACTGGCTACAGAGAAACGAGGACGCTTATCTTTGATCTTCTGCGAAATACCATCCTTCTCTGTGCGCAAAGGGGGTGTTCGCGTCCTGTCCGTCTCTCGGTACATAACTCACCTTGCTCTCAGCTGTGGCTTCGGCAGTGACAAATCGTGCTCCAACAAAAGGATAAAAAGCGCATATATCGTTTTCAGAGGGAGCTCCGATAGCTGAGGGCTATTCTGTTTTCCACAGACCCCTGTACCCCCAAGGGGGTGGGAAGGCCAGAAATGGGTGAGAGATTTATGGTCCTGGGAGATTTATGATCGCAGTGACAGCAAGACCCAAAGCGGCGGGCAGTGGTCAACATTCAAGAACACTGTTCTGGGGTTACCTCCGGAATCTCGCTGCTCCCAAACAGGCCAGAAAAATTTCGGCAGGGAAGGTTTCAGGGCGCTGATGAAATCTTTCGTAGAAGATAATTTGTTTTTGCGGGTCTCTCGAATGGGAATATCAAATAAATAACCCCAAAAGCTTCCGATACCTACAGAGTAGGTATTATAGAAAGAATGCGGTGAAATGAAATGGCCATTAACCCATTACCTGCCTGGCGCACTTAAAATATTTGGAGGTGGAGCAAACTTATTTTTTAAGCTGTAAATTGAGTAAATAAAGGATTTAAACCATTTTCAAATGAAAAAAAAAACCCTCTTTTTATTTTCTTTGGAGTTTCAAAATGTTGCAAAAATCCAATTTTGGCATAAAACAGTATAATTTATCTTCGAATTACATGGAATTGTTTAAAGCATTTTGAGTGAAGTTAGACAGAACATTTATTGTAATTAATTACTGCTTGGCTGGTACAGTTTTCACAACGCCTTCTTTTATTATTGATATTCCTCTCAATCATATGGCTTGAGCGATCTCCTTTCATTTTGATCAAAAATAAACTCTGCGTGTGAAAAGAAAATAAATTCATTCTTAAAATGTTTGTGAAATTTCAAGTTTTTCTCAATAATGTTCACTGTTTGTTTGCACAGAAATCGCAAAATTTATATTTTAAAAAATCAGCAAATTGATGTTAGGAAAACGCAACACTAACAGGGAATGGGTTAATATTTGTAGGCCATTTTTCTTTAAAATTTCCAGGCTGAATTAGTTAACTAATACTGGTGTAATCCGAAAATTGTATTATGTTTGGCGCAGTTTAGCCAAAAATGGCTCTTGCGCCATTAAACCCAAAACAACCAACCAAACCGAAAATTGTATTGGTCGATCAATAGATGAAACTATGAAGTAGTTAAACAACTTTTATTACCAGTCTTCTATCTTAACAAGTCATGGTCATCTTAAACATGATTGTCAGTAACAGATACCAGGAAGTAGTCTCCTCTTGTTAGAGCAAAAATTAAATTATCACTATTTGCTAGCTTGTATGGTATTATGTCATTTTTCATTTATTTTAAATTGGCTATGTCTATCAAATAAATGATGAATGATATCAAAATGTAAATAACTTCTATTTTAACAGCTGAGGCTAGGAATAATTATTTTATTTTGTATTCTTAACCAGTAATATTTCGTTTACAAAATGTGAAATTAAGAAACTATTTAATTTTGGCTTGTATTACTTTATAAAAGGAATTAAGAAAACAAAACAAATAAGTTCTGTTTTGACCTTTTATTTTGTATTATGCTTAAAGCATATTTTGCCAAGTCCCTAGAATTAAAAGTTAAAATTAACTTCCGTTTGGTTTCTCAAAGAATTTTAATCAAGAAGAGAGGAATTAAATGTTTAATTTAAAACGATCTTATTGAGTTGATTTAAATATAATCATGAAATGCATAGGCAAAAACTATCAGGTCAGGTATATCTAAATAAAAGAATGAAAGTAAGTACAGCGATCTATGCGAATTTCAAAAAAAAATTATGTTCCGTCTTGAAACGCATTTTGAAATGAATAAAGGAAGAAAATTCTAATCATTTGGAGAATCCCTAAGTATGTAAAAAAGTAACAAGATTTTTAGTATTCTGAAAATTAATCTTAAATTTAACATGCATTTTTGGCGATTTTTTTCTTAAATTTTAACTTTTGAATGATTCTTCTATTTTAAATTAGGAATTTTTGAAAAGAAAAGCAACCTTTCAATAAATATTTTTTAACAAAATTTCCTTGGACGTGAAATTTTATTAAATAGGCCTTACTATATCAAATTACACATTCATTATTTTCATGGTTGGAGCATTAAACCGGCAATTCATCTGAAAATCGAATTTAACAAGCGTTTGTAAAAAGACTTCCATAGAAGTCTGCAGCTTGCGTTTGGATAGGACATCTCTGTATACTACGTTAATCTTTGTGAAAACCTTGCTTAATCGCATACTGAAAGAGCTTAATTTGCTACGCACTTTGTGTATCTAATACATTGTAAAGGGAACCCTTGTCAATACTGATCATCCTCTGGCTAACCGAAACCACACGTGTGCCTTATGAAAAGAACCCAATTTGGCAAGTGAAGGGATAATGTTGATGGAGTGCTTGAAGGATGAATCTCCAGACACTAATTGGGCTTCTTACTGTCGTTCTCCCTTCACCACAGTTGTCACTTTTGTACTCCAGAAATAGCCTGCTGTGGTGACTTTCTGACTTCTGCAGATACTTTGTTGTCGAACTGCACTCCTGCACAGTTTCAAAAAGGACATTGCGGTTCCATACAAAGCAACTTCCCTCCTACCTTACTGAATGCATGTCTCCTTAGTGGACTGTATTGTGCATTTGGAGTTTTCCTACAAAAGAGGACAGACTATTGTTCATTATTTTGATCTTGAAAACAAGTTTACGTGAGTTGTTCGGAAACTGAGATCCTTGGTTAACGAAACAGAGGTCACGAAAAGTTGACTATTGCTATCGAACTAACTTACAGGAGAAAATGTGCGACTTTGAGTATGAAAAATCAACATATTTTTGTAAATTATTTAAGTCGCATTGATTTGACTATGAACAGATTTAACAGCATGTTACACGGCTTCAGAATAATTTTCCAGATGCAAAGGGAATTCGAGAAAATTATTTACAATTTCTTATTTTTTTAATACATTAATATTTTTTTTATTTATCAATTTATAGGTAAAATTGTGGTAATGCGAGGAAATACATTTAAATGATATTTATTTTTATCAATGCTTTCGATGAATGCTTCCTATCGATGAATTTAAACATGCTTCCATTGAAAAGACAATTTTTCGGATGAATATATTATTATATTATATTCTATATTTCATTTTAAATAACGGTTAAAACTAGTCAAACTTCTCTTCAGATTATTATAAGAACACCTATATGTATACGCAAAATATTGATTGCAAAAACAAATTCATTTGTTTTCCCTTATAAGTTTGTTCTTTGCTAATAGTGAGGAGAGAGAAAAAATGCAATAAAATTTATATAAAAGTTTCTGGAGAAATTATTTCTGTATAAATTAACAATTGTACTTTTCAATAAGTTTCTGTTATGAACACAGCAGTAAAAAAAAATCATTTCATTTTATGCCTAAAAATATTTTAATTGCATTTATTTAGGCATAAGAGCGTGTGAACTGAAATACGCAAATTTAGTTTTAAGAATGTTGCATAGAACTTCCAAGCATATAAGAAGAAGCCAATAGCCCCAAAGCAGGAATATTAAGAAAACCTTTCCTTCAATGCAATATGCTAATATTTATAAAATTTAGGTTGTATTTATGTAGGTAACTTATCGAAGCATTAAAACGTTTGGTTTGTGAATTACATCTTTTCAAAGTTTAAACACAAGCAGAAACAAAAATGCAATGTTCGAAATATTAGGAATTTTCAAGCGATTTAAAACAGATGAGAGACAGGTTGAACATTTTGCTGAAAATGATGCTTACAGAAAAATAAACAAAATGAAATTGAAATCGCAAATGCATCCACTTGCATATTTCGTCTTCAGGTTCATGGGAAATGTTTCAAATACTCCATAAAAATGTGTTACGACGAAATAAGTATCATTTAGTTATCTTTATGAAGCTATCTTCATTGTTCCTTTTTTTTATGGCGTATCCAAGTCAGGGAAACTTCCCATATCTGTTGCGAAAACCAAGTTTTTAGTTTGCGCAAGAGATTTGGATTAGATTTCTCCGAGGCTTGTGCATTGTCTAAAACCCAAAACCAGTTCCGCAACGGGAATTGAGCCCTGCCAGGAGGCCGCCTATCAAAGAGGTCAGCGCAGTGCTAGAGGATATGCATCTCCAGCCTCAGACATGATTGCTGCTAAAACCCTTTTACACTGAGCCATAAACGCGTAAATTGCCCGTGTTCGAAGTAACATAATTTACGGCACTGTTGTTTTGACGCTGCTGAAGGAGTTTTTGCCAAGGGTCGCCACGGATTTCTCATTATTTGCAGCTCCGGGCTAAATTGGTTGGTGCATAATTACGGAAAGAAACACAGGGTTATTTACGGCATGTTTCACTGTTTTTAACTTGGGACTGGCCACCCATCTCTTGTCATAAATTAGGCATAATAATAAAGGCCATCCAGCGAGGTGAGAGCCTTGATCATTCCGTGAAATGGCCTGTCTCCCAATTTCTGGTTCCGAACGGGTTAGATCTGCAACTACTGTGTGGTATTTCCCTGTTATCCTCGGGCAAAAAGGCGCGTACACCTTTTGATTTGTTTAACTCGAGAGTTTGGATATCAGTGACACGAAGTTCAATGGTCAATGACCTTTTAGGGTAATAATTATTGGATCATTCTTAAAGCCTATCTTTTGAACCACAATGGTATCATGGATATGCAGTAAACTTTGAGGTATAATTTATCCTAATTGGTTTGATCTCAGATGTGATAACATAGAACTTTAGAAGTGCTGTAAAAGAATGACACAGCCGTGCTCTGACTTCTTTGCTCAATATTATAAGCCAATAAATGAGAGGGCACTGAATAAGATTATAATAAATATAATGTTTGCATTTTTCAGTAATGTAACAACCGTTAAATAATTATTTGTTTCTGTTTCTTTCTTTTAAAGCGGCCGTTTCTTGAGATTTTAAAACGTATTTCATTTCATTCTTGAAAAAATTATAAGTGACGTTAAAACTGTTCCGAAATCATTCAGTTAATTAAAAAAATGCTGAAAGAATTTTTTTTTTCACCCTTAAAATTCTTTTCACAAAAATCACATTGCTTCAGAAATATAAATTTTAAAAATGAAAAGAAAATCTGATTAAATTTTGTGTTGATATTATAAACAACACTTAGTGTGGGAGAATTAAAATATGCATTTTTCATTAGTTTTGAATTGATAGCATCGCAGGTGTTTTTGCATAATGTCGAAATTTTCCTGAAGAATTTTTTTATATTTTCAGTATATCATAATAATTTTAATTAATGACATTGATAATCATCATAGTGTTGGGCTGAATACAGGTACTAAGATATATGTAATTTAATGCTAAGATTATAAAACAGGCAATGAATTTTGTATATTACTTGAACAAACCAAATTTTTCTCTCTGTCTGGAATTTAATTTAATGTTTAAAATTATTATTATTTATATATTAAATAAAAGCTTGCGTTCTTAAGTACTTAAATCTACGAAAATAAAAAAAAATATTGCATAAACTTAGACTAAATCATTTATTGAAGGTGGCTTTGCTTTATCATCTTAGCACGGAATAAAAACAATTTCATAAAAATTAAAGAACAGCTACGTTTCAGCAATTTATTTTTAGAGCCTTATTCCCGTTTAAAACTCATTCAAAATGCCATAGTTTCTATTAGTTGTTTATCTTTTCTAACTTTTATGTTTGAAAGGGCAAAATTTTAAGTATTTATTTTCATATTTATTTGTTTGAATGTTAAAAGTCATTCATCATGATCATCATGTCTCAACATCAAAAATCATGATTATCCGAAAGTATTTCTTCTAAATAATTACTTCCTGCTTTTCACTTACCTTTCATAGCTATTTGATATTTCTGTTGAATGCATCAGCAGTTTGAAAGGAATAAATTGATTTTTGCTATTCATTGTTTTTTATAGCACTGCTCTGGAATATCCATTTATCTTAGTTTAAAAATTAATATATAGTTTGGAAGTACCTTATAAAAAACAGATTAACGGATTATATGTCTCTATTGGAGAAATATCAAGAAAAATACTATCAAGTGCCTGAACTGATCGAAACATGGTCTGGTCTATTTATACTGCCTTTATACATTATAGATCTCCGATTTATTATACATGTTCAAATAACCTTACAGCTGCTCGATCTATACGTATCTTACTTTCAAGAAAGAAAAGTGCACGAGGGGGTGTAGCAAGAGGTGCTTTAGGTACGGTCAGGTGTCCCCTAGGAGTGGGAGTTCCCACAGAACGCAGGGTGGGAGAAAGCAATGGAGGGTGCTGCAAAAGATCATTAATAAAAAGTGACCCAAATGGTCGGCGCGACAATAGGTCACGTTTCTGGGGTCGTTTTCCGCCCTGTACTTTTTCGGTCGACCCCGGAGAACTTTTCATGAGTATATAAAAAAAAGCGAGCGTGACCTTGAATGATACGGCGAAATTTCTTGGAGCATTGGTTTCATTCTCATTTCGTTGGAAGAAATTGTTTCTGGCTTGGAAGAGGATAATTCGTCTTTTGTCTTGAAGTCAAGATATTTCTGGCAACTTTCCACGACTTCTTTATTGCTCATTCAGTTCTTAATTTCTAATCTAGAGGTAATGATTTACTGAACATTACTACTGAATACTATCGTGATTTTCTCCTGATATATAATTCAATATGTCTAGTTCTGTATTTATCATAGAATATAGGACCAATATCTCCAATTCGATCGGAACGTATTTTCTTTATATTCAAGCTTGATTGGAGGGTAATTAGTACAGCGGTTTGATGCAGATGACTCTGCTTCTATAAAGATTATATTCATTTTAGACATAGAAGACGTTCAGAAAATCTTTCGTACTAGTACATTAACGATGTACATTTACATTGTCACAGTGACGAAAATTTAAGTGCTACTTATTATGAAACAGAATGGCACTTTCCCTGAAAATGAAATTCCTTATTGGACAAGAAGTACCAATTATTAGAACCTATTGATATATGACATTTTCAACCATAAATTGATTTAAACGATGAAAACATTTTACATCTCAACTAATGCCGTAGCACCATGAGCTATGAATATTTAGTGCCATAAATGAGAACAAAATTAAACAGCTGCTAATCATTTTGCCTGAAAGATTGATTTCGTAAAAATTTTCATGGACATGTTTGGAAGTATGCAGATATTTATGGTGATCTCTGTTTCACAAAACATCTAGCAGAAAAGCATTTATAACTGTGATATTTATGATGCAGTTTCAATTACCACGGTGATGGTAAATTTAGTGACACTGCTTTTGAAACAGAGAAACATTTATCTTGAAAGCTACATTCTTTTTCATTAGAAGGTTCATCTATCAGAATCTATAAAAATGCGATATTTTAAAGCATAAAAAAATATTTGGATGATGAAGAGCTTTGTGTAATTTAACTGGTGCAGCAACAAGACAATCTTGGATTACTGTGTGTTATATAGGAAAACAAAATTCAGCAGATGCAACAATAAGTTTGCCCTAAAGACTGATTTGGTAAAACTTTACATGAATATGTTTAAAAGCAAGCAAATGTTTTCCAAGTTTTTAAAATAAAATTCAGCATTTGGGATAATGGTTTCGCTTAAATAATTATTCAAATATGTAATTAATAAATACTCAAACATAATTAATTAAATGAACTCCGACGTACTTATGTATTAGTTTGTAGAATCGTTTTAGTTATTTTATATGAAATTTTATTTGCAAATATTTTTGATGCTGTTTTCAGCACTATTTATAATAAGTCATTCATTTCGTAATAGCTACAATATTTTCCTAAAAGTGAGAAATATTCAAATTTACTTCAAAGCTTTTCTCTAAAAACTCTTCTTAAAAAAATAATGAGTGTCTCATGAAACACTGTTCTAACAGAATAATATAAAATCATTATCAAAATTCTGAATATGCTAATCTCACATAACTATTTCTTCAAACAGAACATCAAAAGCTACTTGTGAATGTAAGGATGATGTTCAAATAGCTACTAGTTGTTTTTAATTTCATATGAACTTTAAAATGCAATTGTGTATATCATTTTGATGATACTTCATGGTGAACAGTAATAAGATTTTTATTAAATGCCTTCAACAGAAAACTGCAATCCCTTCTTAGCTTACAGTTTTAAACTTTGTCTATGAATCGGTAGCAGAAATACATTATATTTTCTATAATTATATATCCTTAATTCATTTTACATTATTCTTGTACGTGGACAGTTTGTTCAACTGGTAGTTAATACATAATTGTGTTCGTTAATTAATATGCATAGTTGTCTTTCAATTGTTAAACAGTGATCTTTTAACTCTTAAAACTCTGAAAATAATCATTAGGTTTCAACTTAAGAGTAAGCATTGCCATCTGATGGTACGCCTATTCTTGGGCGTACATGCCAAGGATTACAAAAGTAGTCAAGAATGAGGGAAAACGAAGCAAAGTAGAAAATGAAAAAACGCAAGTCATTTTACAATTTTAAGCTTTATTTTATCACATCACCAACGGCAACATTTTAGACGTGTGTTGTCTGCTAAGACTTCTTTCTCATGCCATAAACAAATTTTAATGTCATTAAAATATATAGAATGAAATCCAGATTGCCCTGAGCAAATTTCAAGCTATCATGTGCCAACATTAATTCAGATCGTTTGGTAATTTTTCCTTTGCAGATTACCATATTGTGCATTCTTGACGAATACTTCTGAAAATCCATCTAAATCTGAAATCTTAGATCAAATGATGAAAACATTAATCTGTTTATACAGATATGATTCATTATCAACTTTTTCTAAAAGTTTTTACATCCGTATTTTGTAATCACCCAATACTTTGACATGTTATAGAAGCTAGGGATTTTATTCATTTCAAACCAATTTCTCACTCAGAATATACAAAAGAACAGCAGACTTTTTGGTGATTCGTCTCATGCACACACAAAACAAAATCATTGCAACAATGGCAAATGTATTCAGCCATCAGAGACATAATGATAAATTTTATATTTGATGCATACATCTGCCGAAAGACACTCTATAGAGTTTGTATTCTTTCCCTTTCTGCAATTTCCATCATCTCGCCCGAACGCAGAGACACCTTTCTTCGCGTTCGCAAGGTGCGTGCCGAAAAAGAAGGCAGAGAAGTAAAAGGAAAAATTGGTTCCGTATGCAACTGTTTCGTGCCGCAGACCATTAGCGTCCGTGCGCCTAAAGACAGATGCGACACTTCATCGCGATTCGCTCTCACGTCGCACAATGCTATCGGGAACATCGCGGCTGTTGGCCAGTCAGAACAAATGAAATAACATGAGCGGCGATGTCGTATACCTTGCCTCTATAATTCACTTGAGTAATGATGGAACGGAATGAAAGTGAACTGAGCTGACCGCCTCCTCTCTTGCTCG